>VZTQ01002137.1:62439-244456 GCA_013400755.1 Pelecanoides urinatrix
TAATATCTAATATGTAAATAATATATAATACACATGTATAATACAATAATATTTATATATGTATGTGCATATGTGCACATATAATATGTGCATAAAATATATGTATATAATATAGACAAAAATGGAATATTTGCAAAATGCACATATATATATATGTAAAAATCAAATAAGCATTGTCCATGTTCCTAGAGAAGTAGCTCAAGAAGTAATAGGCTCAAAATGCAGCTCCATAGGTTGGACATTAGGAAAAATGCTAACCATTAAGCTCATGGATCATATGGAACAGACTAGATTATGTTGCTGAAAATTAGTATGAACAGGCTGGACAAACATCTGCTAGTCATGATATAGCTGTATTTTATCTGTAAGACAAGATTACTTTTCAGCTTCCTGCCAGCCCTATGATTTTATATCCTTCTAGACTTTTAAACTCTGAACATCAGTGATGCATTCAACCAAACTGGTACAGCATTGAAAGGACAAATTCCTTCTTTGGATATATATGTTACCAAAAAAAAAAAAAAAAGTTCTATCCAATGAAGAGCATGCTTTTCTGTTCAGCAGAGAGCAAGAGTCATTGCAGGATGTATCCAGATGACATAGAAGAAAACAGAAGCTTAAAAGACACTGCATTATGGAAGTGAAATAAAATTTGAAAGTGGTCACCACTTCTGAGACAGAAGGAAAAAAAAAAAAAAGAAATGAAAAAAAGAAATGCCAAATAATCAGGTAAGTTTGTGTTAGTAATCAAATGTTTCACAGAATGCAAGTTGTAATACGACAATGGGAAACAACTAAGAAATTTTCCTCTTTCTGACAATTACTGGTTGTTTATTGCTCAGAATTTTTGAGTTATGCAAACACCTAAAAGGTAACTAATACATCTTCTTTACGCCAGTCTCTGAGCTTCATGCAAGAATATTGAAGGGCTTTCAGGATCAGATAAAATGGAAGTTGTTTGGAAAGGGCACCACTAAATAAAGGCATTCTAAAATAAATGTTGAGTAATTTAATCATCGAAATATGTGAACAGAGTGAGCTCTGAAGGGAAACATGGTGACCAAAGAAATTGGTGGAGCCAAGTTGCTAAGCAGAGATAAATAGGGGTTTAATTGGTTTTATACATCTCAATTGAGGTACTTATTCATGTGCAAAAAACTCACAACATTAAAAATAATTTGATTTAGAAATTGTTTTCATGAAAAACATTTGCTATGAAGTTCCTGTATCAATGTAATATAGTGACAGCAGAAGAGAAGATATTTCCAATTAAACACTTGAAAGCTTCATATCCATAAATTAGTTGGTAAGCAATAAGTTCATATGAACTGTGGCTCAGAATGGGAAAATATGTTCTCCTCAGAAAAATCAGGCAATTGAATGATATAATCTGCAAATTTGGATACATCAGTAGTTATCTTTGTAGTTAAATGGAAATTATACTTTTAAATATGTTTAGCTGCTGTCTTTTACTAGTAGATATCAAAGTAGCTCCAAATATATGGGTGCACATATGACTCAGGGAAGTTAATCTCCCTGTTAACTACATCTTTAGGGTTAGTTTGTATCAGTCAAAGTGAGTTTGGGATGCCATTACCCAGAACTTTCCAACCTCATGCAGATAAATTAAATTAGCTAGGAGCTAGGTTATCCAGTATCATTCTCCTGTTTCCTTCTTATCCCGTTCTTTCTGCTCAGTGAGAGAAGAGGGGTGAGAACAACCCATTTAATAGCTGACATATTCCAGCTGGTGAAGGATGGGAACTTCAAACCTGTTTACTCAAGATCTGTGGGTTACCTTTGACACTTCTATTCCCTCAGACTTCTGGGCTTCATAGCAGAGAAACAATCAGCAGAAAACCTGCTAATCTGACCACAGAAAGAAATAACTCAACACCCTAAATTTTTCTAACTCATCTACCTTTAAATTCTAGCAACAAGGGACTGTGACCCCCCCTTTGGGAGTCTGTTCCCTTTGCTTGAATTAAAACAGTACAAGCAATTTTTCCACTCACATTTCACACAGAAGGTTTATTTCCCAGCAGTTAGAAGTAGATACTTAGCTGTTTTTAAAACTTGAGAAGCTCTGTAATTGAAACACTAAGCTATTCTGTGCACAAAAAGACCTCAGTCAGATTGCTGCTCCCTCACAACGTATGCCAAACTTTGGGGGTTATGTTATTTTCTTTCTTTTTCTATCGAAAATGTACAGAACATCCACTTTACAGAAAACTGAAATTTTCTGAACAAAAAATAAAGAGGAAAAAAACCCTTTGCCTTTTTTTTTTTTTTTTTGGCCTAATTTGGTCGTTCTAGAGGGTATATTTTTTTTCTGTGGTCATACTGAACTGACACGTTTTGGTCTCCTACTTAAAATCAACAGGTTTAATTTTGAATGTATTCAAGATGATCAGAGTTACTCTGACCTGCAAGAATGCTGGATAGGATCTGGAGTTAATACTAAAAGTAATGTTTACCAGAGTTAATGTTAAACAAAATGTTACAGCTAGAGATGTATACAGCTGAGTGTTGTAGATCTGGTCTATTGAACTGGATACATACTTTTTAAAAATTCTCTTAAAATACAAAATATTGTTAACAGCCTGTTTATATATACATATATCTCTGTGTGTGCATGTGTGTGTGTATGTACACAACCTTCTCTGAAGCTGGCTAAGAAATAATTAGATAATGTCTTCAGAAAATGTCTCTCTTTAAAAGTTTTCAAGATATTGAAACAAATCAGCCACTTACAAAACATAATGTGTTCTAAAGCCATTGACTTTGGAATATCTCATATCAAATAATTTATAATCTTTCTTGAGGGTATATGTTAATTTTTTTACAAGAGCTAGAGCCCAGATTCTTAAAGGTATTTTACTCTCTAATTCACAGTGAAATCAGTGTGGATTAGGGACCTAAATTGACATTAGACTTTTAAATAATTTTGAGAATCTGGATACAGTCTCTTACCTACAATGGCATTTATAGCAATTAAGAAAAATAATACTCAAATTATAAGTATAACGTAGTTTTCATTATTAACTGAAACTTATCTCTGTCTATACAGCCAAGGCAACCCCCCCAGATCTGGAAGCATTCAGCTGTGGATTGAAATTGTTGTATAAGAGAGGCAATGGGACTGAGCCACAGTCAACACCCTGAAAAAGGTCACCTGTTAAAAATAAAGAAGTGTTTCTGTAGCTGTCTACTGGCTCCTGGGGGATCCAGTGAATGTCATCAAATGCTGCCTAGCCACAGACCTTAACACCATCTCTTGTCCATGCAGACGGCTAGATTAGGTCACTTGTCCTGATCCCATTATAGAGTACCTACTGGTCCTGTCTTCCCATATCTTCATTTAGATGCTGCACTCTGTTTTGGTTTTGTTGTTGCTTTCTTGCCCCTTCAGAGATTTACCATGTGCTACTCAGTGAATGTTTTCTTCTGCCCCAGAGGTGGCTGCATTCATCTCTGTGGCGGCTGAAATAACTCCTGGGCAATATTTATGTTCACAAAATGCTTGTGGGCACCTGGGATGATGGTGATGGATGTGTCATACAGGGAAGATAGTATTCTCTCCCTGTCCAGCTGACACAGGTGGCTGAATTATGTTTGCTGGTGTTAGTATACGTATACACACAGAGGTATATTTACACAGCTTGTAAAAGTGCTGCTTTCTTACCAGGCCATCATAAGTTTTTCCGTTTTGACTAACTTGGTACAGTACAGCAGTCCCATGCATTTACTTCCACAATCACTTTGCTTTTTTATCCAACAACAGTCCTTTTAATTAGCTACTGCTAATTAAAAAAACTTACAAATATCCAGACTGTTGTGAAAACTGGTGATAGTCTGTGGATTAAATAAATAAGGACAAATAGAAGTTAAGCTCATTAAGGCTTACGCGGGTTAACGAGCAGGAACATTAGTTGAGCATTGTTGAGAATTGTAAAAGGGGGCTTTATTGGCATGTGATTGAACAGAGAGTCTGGATCTGACAAGGTGTATGGGGACATGAACAAAATATCACAAGTGAGGGCAAGGATTTACCAACATCAGCTACTCCACAGTTGCTTTTATGGAATGGCCAGCATGTTGTGAAAACATACGGTAGATTTTCCTGTGATAAAAGATGGGTGAATGATGTTAACCGTGTGGTGCAATGGCTGAGAGCTGTGAAACTTGTTGGAGAGAAAGCCTTTGTGCGGAGGCCAAGCACACCCCAGCCAGTAGTGTAGCTAATCATAACCATTTGCTGGAAAAGTCATGGGACTGATGCCAAGCAGCCCAGTAAGCCAAGGCTTTTGGGAGAGCTGAGTGTTGTATGCAGATAGGAACTACTGCAATACACTGAACTCTGTTGCTGCTTTAATGATGTTATAGATGCATCATACATGAGACATGGCCACACTTCGGCTATCTCAGCACATGCAACATATATATGTCAAAAAAGCATGCGGTGTTTTAGCTAACTGCTGAGTCTATGCTCCATACCACACTGTGCTACGATACAGCCTATCCAAACACTCTGAATGCCCAAAATGTCAACTGCAATAATTTCCAGGTCAGGTTATTTAAAACAAACAAGCAAAAAAACCCAAAAAGCCAAACCAAACCCCTTTCCTTATTGTTTCAAACAGGTCCAACTAGATCTAACTGCCCAGGAGTTAATAAATGTTTCATAAATTGGGTTCAGCCACACAGATGTTGGGACTGAAGTATCCAAGAGGATTTGTATTCTGCAGAATGTGGCCAGTATTTTTGGAAGTCAGCATAAGATGCTTGCATTGGCAGGAGGTAGGTAATAAATGTCATTCCAATTCTCCCAAATTCAAAAGATAAGGGGTAATATGAGGGTGGCTGGGGATAGGACAAACAAATCTAGGTAGAAATATAGGTGAAAATGGCAACTAGGAATAAACAAAATAAAGCCAAACGAGGCCTAACAGCAGCAAAGATAAAAATGTATTAAATCGAGGACATAATTACAAATGACTGCAGCCCTCATGTACAGAGTGTTCAATGTTGAATTAGACCTTTGCAAAAGGTATTTGATGTTGGCATCCTCTCTGAAGAGAGGTTGGTGGTTTTAAGAAACTCTGTGAGAAGGAGCTTGGCTGGTTTTAGGCAAAGGGGATAGGCTTGCTTTGCATAAAAGTACTAAAGTACCTGTATTAAATAAAGACTCAGTCTCTCAGATCTCAGAGGAACTAGGAGACATTTACTTCAGGTGTTGACCATTCTTTAAGCATATTTGACCACTTACTGGTACAAATTCTGCTAGGGATAGAGTGCATTGATTATTCTAGGGGAAGCTTGCTTTAGTAATCAGCTGGGAAACAAAACAAATCTCTGATGACTTGCAAAGGGCCTGCCTTATCCCTGGTAAGGTGAAGTAAGAGGTTTCTGAGGCTCAACAGTTTCATTCTGGCTTCCCTGGGACCCAGAATCAGGTATTAACAAAACACCCCAATAGGACTAGCTTTTTCAATCTTATCTGACCTTTGGTGCACAGATGTGCTGTCACCGTTCTACATTGGTGATAACAAATTCTATGCATTACATTTCCATCAGGGAAAAGATTTAATAACAATTTTTAAAAAACCCAAAAAGTATCCACTGAGTTTTCAGCAAAATGATTGCATTTAAAATTTTTTCTTCTTCTAATGTCCCGGATTTGGGGATTAGCCAGTAAACAGGAGAAGCAAACTAACCTTCATCCAGCTCTTTTATGTGCATCTCACTAACCTCCAATATGAAGGGAAATGCAGCTGAACAAAAGTGCAAATTATCAATATTAGAAGGTTATTTTCATTATAATTAATGTATGGGGACATAACTGGGGTACTGAGGGATGCGGTGGCAATTAGTTTTGTTTGGGATGTAGGGAACAGAGCAACCAGTTTAAGTAGTTCAACAATGTAAAGGGAAGTTCCTTTGAAACGGTGATTCATTATATTAAATTGCAATATAAGATTAGGACCTCTACAAGTGGCACTGTCTCTACACAATGTAAAACCAATCTTCTGCCCCAAAAAACTGTATCAAGATGGGACAGCCAGCAACTGCTTTACAAAAGCCAGACCAAAAGCCAGAATGACTAATTTGTCTGCAGAAAGATGCCACACCTCTGATAAGCCTAGACAATGACCCAGCTTATCTTGAATCCTAAAATGGAAAGCCAAAGGCCAACCCCCCTCTGCCTGCAGGGCTCATGATAAAAGGGAGCATTAGCATTAATTTCAAGGGCCAAGAGCTAAAAGGCCACATTGCCAGATTTTTGTTTTTTTCTTACTAATAGCTGAAATTTCTCACAAGTGACAAAGTTATAGATCAGGACCATTACTGGTGCAAAAATAATCTTTTGAGATCTGTACAGATCATTTAACAGATATTTGAGGTCCTGGGTAGGAGAAGGTTTCTTTATAGAAAGCTCACCAAATTTTGGGAGTTTGTAGCACAGAATCTAGTGACACTCACCACCAAGGTTTATTTCAAGTCCCAATTTCTTTAACGTGATTTGAAAACCACCCTGTCCTTTTGATAAGGATTTGGCTTGCTGTGTAAGAATATATAAAGGAACGCTTCAAATCACGTTTCACAGACAGTGCCTGCAGATATTTTGACTACTGGGCAGGAGGTTATGCCTTTCTATTTTAAACTACTTCCAAGCCTATTATTACTGAGGGGAAATGAAAGTGTGTAATATTTTTGGTCCTCTGAAGAAACCAGTCTACTGATCAATGCGTGGGAGCTGTGGGCTGTTCTGACTTGGTAATAGCGGTCAACACCGTTAACGTGTTCTGTATGGGTCAGTAATATCATGCAAGATTATTTCTGCCAGGAAGCAGTTAGTCTTTGGAAATTAGGAATTCATTATCATAATGAATTCTGAGACACCTGCCACTGAGGCTCTGAACACTTTAGAAGATGCTCTGAGCTACTTCAGGGTATGAAAGTCTCCAGGTGAGAGAGCTGGATATCTTCAAAGAACTTTTTTGGAACTAAGAATATCCAAAGGTACCTTGAAGATATCTTTAAGTCTATGCTTTTCCTAGGAAGTAGTTATCCTTCATTTAGCTATCAAAAATTTTAGCAAATGTGTTTGAAATTCAACAAAGTTTTGACAGAAAAGAAAAAAAGGTTCTTTTCTAAAACTAACTAACTTAAAAAAGGGAGGGAAGATAATTAGGAAAGAAAAAAAGGCAAAAGAAACAGTATTGACTAAAACTGAATAATATATATATTCTTTTAATTAGTTTTGCTAATAAAGCAATTGAGAATAACAGAGTCAACCAACAAAGGTGTTTTGCTCCACTGTCTGTTCAGAGAAATACAACGTCTAGAGAGCTTTTGTAGAAAACAATCTTGCAGGCTCTAGGGATTTAGTTATATGATCTAGAAGGTCTTGGTTTACTGAATATGATTGTAATGCTTCCAGACTTTTCCTTACATGGGTGAAGAAATCGAAACAAGCAGTTCCACAACTAGAAGAACGAATGAAGTCCAGTTTCATGTGGCTTTGGATGTTCTGATTGAATTCTTTGCTCTCATGTAACGAAAACCTGGCTGAAGCTTTTCCTGGAGACGATTCTAGCAGCTGCCTTTCTCCAGGCGGCGGCGAAGGATATCTCTTTTCCTGCCTTATACATGGCTCTGTGTTTTCTTGAAACTCACAGGAACACAAAATTGTTAAAAACGCACCCTGCCAAATGCCCAAATGAAGGATGTTTGTACACGAGGAAGTAGTTCCCGGTAAAGTACCAGTAGATGGCGCCTGGGAGTACGCAGGGCTGTTCTGGGTTTTGGAGCCGAATAAATCCTCTTGAGCACCGTGAGGGTATTCTGTCGGTAGATCTTTTCGTAACACTCCCAACAGGATCCCCCTCACAGGAATCTCCTGGCCGCTGGAGGCAGCTGCACCTGCCAGTTCAGAGTCGCCTGCAGCTGGGGTGGGTGAAAAGACAGTGGTCCATTAGGAGCCACTGCTTTTGCTTACAGATACTGTGCTCCCTTCTGAATACTAAAAGGTGAGCTCCTCAGAATGAGGGGGCACAGCTGTGCTTTGCAAAATGGGCAGGCACGCACCTGGCAAGTGAAAAGAAAGCTAAGTTGTATGACCCCCCCAAATGACTGCCGATGGGCAGCCTGGGCCAGCTGCGTACCAAGCCGTGGAGCCACTGCAGCTCCAAGGGTCCTGCCTCCGCCATGCTGAGCCTTCCTGTGCCACACCAGGCAGAAGAACATCACTCTTCCCTTGAAGGAAAGACGATTTATTTCTATCACCAGTCGGTTAAGGACAACAGTTGGGACATGACTATCTTAATGTAAAACCACACTAATGTGGTGACCTGTGTTTTCTTAAAACAGAGAGAAAGACACAAATCTTGTTTCAATATACCCTGGAAAGATTGACTCATATTTCCCTTCCAAGACAGAGATCCTCTTATGACTCTTGAAAGACTGGCAATCCTTGTCTTTGGCGCTCAGAAACCTTAGGGGAAGATTCACCTGGACAACAGGACCTCCCCTGAAGCTCCCCCTCCTTGCAGTGGTGTTTCCTCCCCTTCTGGTCAAATCATCCCCACCAGCTTCTGCAGAAAAACGTTGCACAGGAAAGGCAACATGAGCAGAAGATGGTCTATAGAGAGCAGCGTCAGCAAAAGAGCATTAAATTAGGACTATTGATGGTGGTGGGAATCAATGCTGAAGCAGCTGTACCTCCTCCGTGTGTTTCATGCTGCCATTTGAAGAGATCACAGCAGCAAAACCCATGGGGTGACACTTTGGTGGCTGCTGGGGAAGTGCCTGCTACAGGGAGAAGCAATGCTCTATTTTACTGCTCTGAGCCACTTGTTTTAAGGGAAGGGTAGCAAAAAGTCTGCTGCCCTTCTTGACCCAGTGCCCACATTTTCTTCGAAGCTCTGCCACCAGTGCTGTAATGCTGAAAGGCTTTTAAGTTAACTTACTTAGGTTTTATTTTTCATGCTATTTCTGCACTACAGAAGTCTAGTAAGTTAAATGTCGCATAGCCAGTTATTTCTTTATATGACAAAGGCTATGCAGGAGATATTTATTGTGACTGAAAAAAAAAAAAAAAGAGAAAAATACCAGGTGTGTGTGTATGGAATTTATGTAATTTTTCATAGACATGACTTACCATTTTCCTAGCAACTCTACCACAAGGGACCTCAGAGCTGTAGGTGGAGGCAAACAGCACGCCTTAATGTGAGAGAGAAATTCTGCTAGCACTTTGCCAGAGTAATGGGCAAAATTACACATTTGTGTCCTCCAGAAAGCCTGGCATTGCGAAGGGTCTTTTCATCCCAAATCAGCACCTGAATAATATTTTTGACAACTTATCATGAAGCAAATGCACAGTGGTTTTGAGAAGGTTTTTGTTTTTCTTTCACATAGTTGCAAAAAATTTCACCTTTACTCCGTTGTTGTATAATATAGTACATCTGAGCACCTCTTTCTAGCCTTATTAATATGGCATATTTCATACTTTGTAGAAGATTTTGAATAACTTATTCATGAAAATGTTGACAAAACTTTCACATTTCTGCAAATTGTTTATATGAAAATAAATCAATGTTTTTCCATTAAAACTGTCTCCAGAATTCTTATTATTACCCAGATTTACATTTGTTTTTTATAAACCTTTTCCTGTAAGGCAGCTTCAGAAATACTGATTCATGAAACCTTGCAGACAGCCTTGGTGACCCAAATCAAATCTGAATTTCCATTTTATAATGCCTTAGAGTATTGGTTCAAACACAATTATATCAGTGAGAATCTTTCCATGAATCAAGCTCACACAGATACCTTTAGGGGTGAAGAAGCTGGTCTTCTACTCCTTGAAACTGGGAAGCCAACACTGGCTTCAGCTTGTGTTCGAGCAGGTACTAAACATTTTGCCCAAGTTGCACAGTGAGTCAGTTAGTGGAACAGATTTTAGGGGTTATGCTACAATATCACCTCTTTCTGCATTCATATAATTTAAATACTGAAGAGAGTATCATCGAATTTAACCTCCCACAATAAGCCCTAAAATATTTAGATTTAGAACCTTCTCCCTGCAGAGAGATGAAAAGGTAGATGGAGAGAGAGGGGTGGGGAAGAGAAAGGGAGTGAGATCTTATTTAGGCCTGGTTGACCCTTGAGCACAGATTGAATAGATGAAGAAGAAAAGTGAATAACTGCAGAAGTAAGCAAACAGAGAGAATTGGACATCTCTCTGGAGGATGAGGGTGAGAATACATGGGTGTTACGATGCAAGACAGTTCTCAGCCTTCAGAGGACACCCGGTTACCATTCAGCAGAACCAGAAGACTATACAAAACTGCAAAAGTGATAATCCTTCAAAAAACAAATCTGTGGGTAAGATAAGAAATTATCTGGGGAAATTCCTGCTGAGATATTGTAATGGTTTAGAAGGTAATACTGTAACTGTAATCCCAAGGAAGCTGTGTATTAATAACAAGGGATGCTAGTTCTGGGATAAATGCCCTAGTTGGGCTAACAAACTGCGTCACTATTATTTGGTGGAGAAAAATATAAGCAGTTAATTAATGCTTTGGGGAAAAAACAACAACAAAAAAAAAAACCAAACCAGATTTCTTCCAGGTCCCCAAGGATAAGTAAATGGAGGAGGTAGAAAATAATTTATTAATTTATGTTGTTTTATTTCAGCCAGAACTTTGTTAGAGGGCTACAAAGCACAACTCAGCTTTAATCAGTGGAAATTTTGAGCTTGATTCATTTCTGAGTGGCATTAAATTTCATCAGGTTTATAATGATATAAATGCAGAGCTTTCAAGGTGCTCTAACCCTTAATAGTTACTAGTGAATTTGGCCCACACATTGCATCAGTTAACTATACTATAAAGATGCTAATGAGGTGAAGGGTAAGTAGGTAATTCTTCGCTAGCATAATTTGACTGAACTATGAAGGAATTTATTATGGTGCAATTTGTTTGTTCTGAATAGCTTGGTCTGCAGTGCAAACTAGTGAAAAGACATTTTGTTGAGTGGAGAAAGTTAAGACACCTATTTAGCAGTAGAGGTTATTTATATATAAGAAATTTTGAAAAAACATAAATACAAGCATAAACATAAATAATATAAAAATAAAAATTCAAACACACTGTCTCCAGAAAAGCAGTTTTCAAGTACTTTGGGAGTAAGCCATAAAAATGTGAAGATACTGAAAGCGAGGAGCTGGACTATTTGATGATTCTGGCTAACGATAGGAAAGCTGATGGAACAATAGAGATGGGAAAAGTAGAGCTCCCCTCTGACTCACTCAGAAGATAGTTTTGACCTGTTGAAGTCATTGGAAAAATTCCTGCTGATTTTCTAGGGACTTTGACTCAGGTAATGATGAACTGCTTAAAGGCTCCTGAAGCATGTGAGTAGCGACAGGGTGGAGCAGGCAGGGGATAGTTCTGAGCTGAAATGTCAGTGTGTCCTGACAGCCCAGATGCAAGTCATTTGAAAGGCAGTCAGCTTCACTGTTTCACCTGAATGTCAATAGCTCCAGCCTGTATATGGTGAACATTAGCTGTGAAAAACAGCTGTTCAATATTTTTTTAACTATGCTGATTATTTTTAGTTCAATGCCTCTTTAAACCTGAACTGCTCCCTTATCACCATACCTCTGAGAAATCTGCCTTCTGGCAGTTCCCCTTTGAAATTTGTTTTTTGCCCATAAGGTGCAGATGTTTAGCAGCAAGCCTGTTTTTCCTCCCCTCTCAGCCTTTTCCACTGAGAATACAAAAGGAAACTTCATTCAGATTTCATGCTGTTCAAGAAGTCAGATGGTTATCTGGCAGACTTGTGACTTCACTGGATTTTGTGCCTGTGTGAGAAAAGGTACAGATTTGATTAAAATGGGCACCTGCACTGAAAAGCTCTGCACACTGCAAAAGGTCGTGTTTTTAAAGTGTGCAAAGGTGTGTTGTTTTTAAGTTTGTAATGCATATGTTTGTGCATACGTATGCGTGCACATGCACACACATGGATGCAGTTGTTGCAGCTTGATGTCGTGTTGGGGGTGTTCAGCTTGCAAAGTAGGACACATATTTGTGTGTTGACATGTGAGTTAAGGGTGAAATCTGGTTGCCTAAATACTGGCATCTGGTGCCATTGTAGATATTTTTGGGTACACTACTTCTCTATCTACTATGCCAGTCTTTCATAAGAAGTCCTCCGTCATGTCTGCCAACCGTAAGTTTGTGTCGGGTATTGCAAATGGCACTAGAACCGTATTTTAAGAAAGTGAATTGAACCCCTAAATTAGGTGCCCTAACCTGAAGCTGAATCCCATCCTTGTCAAATAGTCAGGATAGATTTCAACCTCACGTTCACATCTTTAACTTGGCAAGCAGAGAAGGGCAGTGTCTAACCTTAGAAAGGCATCAATTTATATTTAATCATTAGAAGGATTCTGTTGCTGGCCTTTTTATCTATGCTCGGTAAGCATCGGTACGCTGTCTGTTGCCTTCTCAATAGAATAAAGTCCTTTCTAAGGACTTGCCTTCCAACTAAGTCCTGGCCGTGTTGCTCATCTTTATGGGCCCACAAATGCTGTAAGTTTGTTTGTGTTTGGACTCTGATTTGGGTATTCTGATACGTCTTGTGAGAAAGTAGCAGAGAGAGTGCGTGCGTATGAGAACTAGGCTTTCAAAATATGTGTGATATGATTTTCTAGCTGTGAAAGCCAATTTTTTTCCAATTATGCATAATGTTAAACCTGCAAAGTAGCACTGATAATGGCACTAATGTTTTTGCATATTCAGCATCAGGCTCTTTTGCGATCCTGAGCACCGAAAAACCCATGGAAGCGAATGATATGTTTGTGTGGTTCCTGCCCATTGATCATGCCCAAACAGATTAAATTAATGCAATTCTGGAACTTTCAATTTAAACTCTTCTGAACATCACTGGAAGTTGCTCTGATCCAAATCCTTGCAGCTGAACATTTCTTTTTGGTCCTGGTTCTGGGTTTCTTTCCATAGCGTCTACAACATCATTTATGTTTGGAGGCAAGGGCAAGCTTGTTATATCTTTGTATTTTGGCAGCCCACAAGTTAACTCTTCATAGTATTTTTCTAGAGACTTTTTCTTCTACTAGATTCTAAGAAAGGACCAGGCAGACATCCGATTACAGAAATTCTAGTCTGAGACAAGCAAACATTGACAGATTTTTGGCACAACGTGGCAAATGTCAATAGATGAGACAACATCATGGAGATTTGGGCCTCAAATGCATACAGCCTCAAAAATATCCAGTCAATCACCTGTCTTTTAATAGGATTTTAGCATTTTATGAGACCACTGTCAAATCTAATGCAAATTTAAATCTAATTAATTCCCTACCAGGTAGCAAACCCCTCTGTTTTTTATTTACATGAGTACATTGATAGACTGGACCTGAAACATAATCCTTACCCTGAAAATCCACTTTCAATATGGCTCCAGATCCAGAAACCATTTCCTTGGTACATATATGTAGTGCTGCTATGAATGTTTCCCATTTTCCATCATGGGAAATAGTTTCTGTAGGTGCTCCCCCAAACCCAACCTACCATTACTGGGGTGGAACAGCAGTGCCCACGGAGCTGGGGAGACCCATTGCCCCTCAAAAATCACAGCATGCCTAAGCTCAGAAGCACCCAGCTCTCCTCCAGTGAGACTCCCTGTCAAACATGGTTCCCTTATCTACAAAGGGCTGTCTTGCTGCTGGACCCGCCAGCTCCAATGGCCGCAGGAACCTATTTTGCAGATCTTACTTGATATGTTTCAGAGACCTGCTGCTGCTCTTCTTTGAATAGCATTTCCACAGTCTTTCTCATGGAGCTGCCCACTGAATAAAAAATCTTTGCAAAACACACAAAAAAAATCAGTCGTAGAGAGTTTTGTAATGAAGTTACAATTTGATTCTTCTGTTCTTTGAGATGTTCGACCTTTCTCTCAGAGATGATCAGTTTGTTTTGGTTTTCTTTTTTAACAGTAATCTCTCATAATGGAAAGAAATATTAATTATTATCTCTTATTGTTTATTCTAATTGTATCAACATGTAATCTCACCAGTGGACAGCAGCCATGCTAGCGTTACAACAGGCAGAGGAAAGATAGTGTCTGAAGCAAATACAAAGGAGACTTTTTTAAAACCCATGATATTTATATATTGGCCAATTCATGGCTTTTTATCTCCTGTCTATTTTAGTGGATCATAATATATCCACTAATTGTCCTCATTATTGCCATCATAAGAATGATTTTCAACTTCTTTAGGCACCCACGATACTAATCTCAGGTGTCACTTAGATCCAAAGCAGCCTCCAAAATCAGTCTTTCCGTTCATCTCTTTGTACCTGGAGTCAGCAACTCAGCACGTGAGCCATGGTCCCAAACGCACGAGCCTTGTGGGTATTTAGTGCCAGCCAGCAAGTGGAATTTAGGCTTTTAAGTACTGCATGGGATAAGAGGCAAGAAGCAGTGCATCACTTCTTTTGCCTCAGCAAACCCAGGTCCTCCTACTGTGAAGGAAGGAATCTTATTGCATGGAAATAGGGATCAGGGGGATTTTCACTGGCTGAGAAGTGGAAACCTACGCCAGAGGGGTGCTTATGCATATAGATGTATATGTTTATATACATATACATACACCCCCCCATATATATGTATATATACAAATGTGTATGTAGGTATACATATTTTATCTGCATATATATGTGTGTATATGTATATATAAAACAATATTGAGGAGTGACTGATTCTCTTTGTTTCTCACAGTAGTGTCTCAAAGTGATATGCTGGGTTTCGGATCCCAGGACCACCGTCTGCCCTCGCGGACAGATGGTGTCCCTTTAATAGCCTCTTCTTTTTGGCTACAGAATTTCTTGAACTTGATGATGCTGAGGAGCCTCTGGATCAGATTGTAAGGATCCTGCACAGCAGTCTGCTCTGGAAAATAAAAATAAAAATCCTTCCCTTCTGCAGTAACTTTCTTACTGCAATATTTACCGAGCTCTTGTCAGTGTTGGTGGGGGAGACAGAGTCACATCGTCTTTTCGCTATCATTTTTTAAATGGTCTCCTCCCAGTGGGAAGCAGATATCTTTCCGTCTTCACATCAGCTTGCGGCATTTTAGGAGGACAGGGTGAACTAATGAAGGCAGATTTTTGCTTAACCATTTGGGGTTGAGGTGCTCCTCCATCCCGGACACCAGAAGTAGTAGGAAACAAAGCTGACGTCTGTGCAAGGCAGCTCCTCTCTGCGGCATGAGTAGAGGAACAGCCTGAAACACACAGCCTAGTGCTTGACTACACTTGGTGTGAGCAGGGAATTCTGGGGGGTGTTTGTATGTAACTAAAAACAGGCCTTAACTGTGGGTCTTAATCAGTCTTTTGCATAAATCTCTGGCACGTCCTACCCATGGAAGACAGCGCACATAAATGGGTTCAGACGTATCCTAGGGCAGAGAAGTCTGCAGTCCTGCCCATGTGACTATTTACAGTGGCTTACTATGACTGAGAGAAATCAGTAGAGAAACTGTTCCTGGTTTTCTCACTCCCCAACCAAATTCAGGTGAGGCATGACCTTAAACAATAGAAGTCCTAAGCAAGACTTAAGGTGGGATCCAAAATGTAAAAGAAATAGCAAATTCCTCAGTTGCCAGTAAAAAAAAAAATCTTTCTGTCACTCCATCTCCAGCAGTTATCTCATCAGGGGAACTATGATTTTTTAGGCATCAGCTCCTAGGCCCACTGCCTAGCACTGACGTCCATAGGGAAGAAGTCCAGTGTATGCTTCACTTGTTTTGTTATCGCTGATATTGCTACCCCAAGGCCAATACTCTGCTCAAGTGCACAATCCTTCATTCAGGAAAAAATGCTTCATTTTAACCATATAAACTTGCTAGCAGACTGCTAGCTTAGGTTATTGAAGCTGAACTATTTAATCCCGAATCCTTCATTTGTTATATATCAGCTCGTTGCCTTTCATACATTGATCATCCACACGTTCTCTCCATCAGATCCTGTTCATTTCCTGCTCTGTCCTGTTTATTACACATTATTTTACAGTGAAGCTTGTAACACACAAAATATCTGTTTCCCTTCCACATTAAAGATTTTTTCTCTGTACCTGTAGCTTAGCAATGGCAGAGACCCAGCAGCCATCTTATACTTAGACCTGGTCTCCTTATTAAGTGAAGGATAAAGCAGAGATCTGCCAGACCTGTCAGTTCCTAATTTCCTGTTGCTCAACACCTTGCAAAGTGGGACTGAACTAAGAACTGTTTTTTTGGACAACTGGCCACCCCTTTGTACCTCCTAATCAGGCAGAAACACTGTAATCAATCACACAGTGGATTTCTTGCCACAGTAATACCTGCTGTGTGTGAGCTGCTTGTAGTAGACTCTAATTCATATTATTAGTGCCCCATGGGTGTTTTGGCTTTGCAGCATGGCTTGGCCCCCATCACTGCAGAGGTCTGATGATATTTTGTTAGAGAAGGGTGCAGGGAGTAGGGCTGAGGAAAATAAATTAGAGGGAGGGGAAAAAAAATCTGTAGATTAGTAATGTTACAGTGAATTCTGGCACCCCAACAGGTAAAAAAAAGCATTAAGTTCTTATCAGGCTGCTTTCTGTGATTGTATAGGGTTAAAAAAAATGCAAGAAAAAGTGTAAGTGAAATGGGGTTGGTTTGATTGAAAACAAGGAAGGCTGAAGAGTATGGGGAGCTGGAGGGATAAGATAGCTGTTAAACAGAGAGAAAGGGCTGTTGCATGAGTGATGGAGATGTTCTTTCCATTCCTTTGGGAATAGGACAAGCAGTAATGGGCTTAAATTGAGGCAAAGGCTATTTAGCTTAGGCTTTGAGAAAGAAAGAGCAATGGTCTCAAGCTAAGAAGAGTTAAATACAGACATCACCAGCATGGGGGGGTTGGAGGAACAATATGACCTTGTATGGCTGCTTTTTACAATTTCTTGCTAGACTAACAGGTATAGAAAAATAAGCACTGACTGCAGCAGCCTAGTAGTCACGTTGTGGAGAGAAAGCAAAAAAATACCACAGCTAACTATAGCAGTGTTCTCCTGCATTTCTTTCACAGCAGTGCTCACTTAATGATATTAGCCTATACGCATTTGCCAATGGGCCTTCGGTTGAAGGAACAAAGGTTTAACATAAAACACTTACTACTCATGTGGATGCTACAAAAAAGTTGATTTTTTTTTTAATTCTACCTGATAAAAAAGGACAGCAGGTGCTGAGGAATAGGGTGATTTCACAACACTCCACCTGAAATCTTGTTCCCTCTTCCAGACATTGCTAACTAACCATAAACTGCAACTAATGATGTTTTGCCAGGCCGCCAAATAGATATATGCATTTCCATTACACTAGTGCAATTAGTTAATGCAACGTTCTGAATAATGTCTTTAACTCATCACATGAGAGTTCAGGAAGAAAGAAGCATAATGAACTTAAAAACAGGAAAAAAAGCACAGGGAAAGCTAAAGCAGCCACCTAAGGAGCTAAAGAAGAAAAAAAAAAAAAATCTCTCTTTCTACTCAGAAAAACAGAAAACAAGACACAGTGACATTTCCAGACTGTAAGCCATACAAACTTAATTTCCAAGGGTTGGATTAAAACTAAAATTGTAGGAGTTAGTACTGTCCTTACAAGCCTTCGTAAGGTTACTGCTCCCGCTATATTAGCTATGAAGAAGGAAGGCTGTAAGATTTATACGGATATTGCTCTTACTTGCTCACTTTTTTCTGAGAAAAGTAGGTTGGTGTGGGATTCATTGTAACTTGAATTTTCTGCTAAGTCAAGTGATAACTAACCCCTTTCTCCCACCCCCAGCAGGAACAAGGGGACAGCAGGAGGGTGCTGTTGGGTAGGATGCCGTTTGTGTCTGCATGCTGCATGGCTGGCTGTGGTAGGCTGGACCAGCCCCGAGATGGGCGCTCGTGCGCCCTTGGCTGCAGAACCCCAATGTAGATACTGCAATGTTATCCTGCCAGAACAGCACACCTCCACGCAGGACCACAAACACTTGTTAACCCTGTCTTCTGGATGGCAGCCCGTCCAGAAATGAAGGGAAAAAATAATACTCCTAAAGAAGTTCCTAAGATAATGAGATGCACAGCAACCCTGCTAATATAAAAGTCTACGGCTGATTGAAACACAGAATGCATAAATCCTGAAAGTTTGGGATGGGGGTTGTGCCAAATCCAAGCACGTGAAACTCCTGAGAGAATCCTCCTCTTTGTACTTAATTAGGATTTGTTGTTTTCTAACTCAGTGCTTACCGATTCTTGGTTAATAGTATTAAAGACTGTGACTTTCAAAGGAGACCAAGTGATTTATGTGCTCAGTTTCCACAGGGTGGGGGTAATAATCAGTGAGACTGAAAGCGTAAAGCAAAGGTATAATCACCGAGACTGAGCCAGCTCCAGTTATCATGCCAGGGCTGTGCGTGGAGGCAGCAGTGTGCAAGTGTGATCCCTGACAGCCAGAAGTGCAGTTGTTGTGTGAGGGGACACATGGATACAGCAGGACACACCTGCTTATGCGTGGCTGGGGAGAGATTGTATGTGTGTGCCCATACATATGTGTGCATGTGTACCTGGAAAGCTATAGAGCTATGACTACATGTTTTGTAATCGGAAGTAAAGCACGTCGCTAGACATGACTTTTAACCCCTTAGTCATCTGTGCACTTATGCAGCCCAGGGAAGGTACTGCAAACCAGCATTAATCAGTATGTCAGGGATGTGGGTGATGACTAGATATCCTCTGACAATAACTTTCAGCAATAGTTGAAATCAATAAATCCAGGTTGTGGGCATTTCAGCTTTTATTACTATCCAGTAAGATCTGTTGGCTTAGAGTTAACATGTAAATGCCTGAAAATTAGTTTTCCCATAATCAGCACATTTAATGTCCGTTCAGGTATAAGATAAAATAAAAACACAGGAGGAGGCATTTGTCTTCCACACAAAATCATACAAAAAGTCTCTTTTTATTAAATATACATTATTTACAGTTTAAGTCTTTCTTCTGTACAACAGTAACCATAGAAAACAAAAGAAGCTAAGGCTAATTTTTTCAATCCCCGAACAGTGTATTAAGACATGTTATATTGTCTACAAAACTGATTTGGACTGAGGCAATGTCCTGTGGAATTTTCTTTAGAAAACCAGATAGTGAAAGGGGAATAATTTAAATCTCCATTTTGCTTTTCACTGTAACTGAGAGACTCTTGAGTTACCCTTGGACGGACCATTAAAAGAAAAAAAAAAAAGTCTTTTTTTTTTGCTTTGCTACTGAAATGAGCAGTGTTCTGAGAGATTTCTCTAGTATAATTTGAGTAGAACAAAGTAAAATGAATGATGAAGAGCTCCTCTGTAGAAAGAGCCAATTTGTTATTATTATAAGTATTTAATCTCAGCTATCTTTCACAGCCTGTGAAGCTGTTTTTATTTGCCTTTTTTTTTTTTTTTGCTTTTTAAGGTGCCTTCATTTTCCAAGTAGGATACGGTTCACCACAGTCAACCCAGGCGTGGACTCCATAAAAATCCCACAAAATCCTTTCAAAGTCAGTGGGTGGGCTCCCAAGTTGTTGGCAACAGACCACCCACAGATCACCTTTCCCCCTACACGCATTTCCAGAAACTCCTGAAGGTGACTTAAGCCATGTCATGGGCTTAAGTGAGCTGAAGCACATTGCCTTATCCCAAGTTTTATCCATAGTTCTGCTAGAAGACACAGATAATTGCAGTGAATGCAACTCCTATTGACAGCAGTAGGGGATGACAAATATAAGGTCCTGACTTGAATTCATTTATGTCAGCCCCTGTTTGCCCTTGCCTAGGGCAATGCGAGGCTAAATTCATCTATGCTGTATTTACATTGTCCTCAACAAGATTACGACGAGGTCTGAAGCTGGCTCTGTTTCTTTCACAATGTGGATTTCAAAGCAGGTCAGGTACTACAATGTTTAGTTTCTCACTGTCATTTAGATATAATGGTCTATGTTAAATATTTCATTTGCAAAACTCAGAATAGAGATTTTTATGGCTAGATGCCTGAAAAAAATTGTACCTGCTTGCTCTCCTAAACTCTATCTGAAATTTCAGGGAGTGGGCTTGGGTGTCCAAGTACTCCTCTGTGTCATGAGTGGGATGTGAGGCTGGCTGTATCTAAGCTTTACCTCAGAAGCAATCAGTTTTCTTTTTTAACGATACACGTGCTCAGTATTGGCAGCAAGAACAAAACACGTCAGAAAATGGTTTGTCTAAATGATGCAACACGGAACTGTAAAGGACTATGGCATGCAAAAGTGAGTAAATAATTTCCCATGCAGAAATTGCGTCAGACTGTCTTTATGGTTGTGGGATTGAAATCCATGAAGAGAGTAATGACTGGCGTCAAGAAGCAAACGGTGTTGCAATGTAAAGAGCAGTCAATAGTTCAGAAAAAAGCTGCCACAAGCATCCTAAGTGAGGAAGGGATGGGGAGAGGAGAGTGTCTAAGCAAACACCATTCTTTGTATCACCTGTTGTACCCAACGTTTCACTAAATGTTATGATTGTTTGAGAGAAATCATTCCCAGTTCTTCTTTGGGGTATCGGGGGAGCTCCAGTGATCTGACTGGAGAGATTCAGATTAGTATCAGCCAGAGGTTTGAAATCCTTTCCCATGTTTGAAGCACATCTCTGATACTTTACAGATTATCAGGACAATTAAGGTTATGTTTTGTCAGGCTAACTAGTAATTCATTCCATGGCAAAAATGAATTGTGGAAAAAGACCTGAAACCCTCATATCTACCTGATGGTTACCATGCCTGGTTTCCAACAGCATAACCTTTCTGAGAGATTTTTTCTTCTGCACTGCGTCATCGCAATCTTAATTTGGAGAGTTAATGTTCCCATTCCACCTCACAGGTCACCACCTCTAGGTGACTACACCTCCACGGTGGAGAGCAGTCTCCCTTCTGGCTGAACACCCAGCTGACATTTTGATAATCATGCAATTTCTTCAAATTTCTGGTTTCTGTGACTGCCAGGAGAAAAATCATAACCTTAGTTAGAATCGTAACACAAGTTCTTCTGCCTCCTACCACTAATTTGATAGCCCCACATGTTAAAGAAAAAAGAAGAGAAAGAGAAAAAGAAAACAGGTGAACTAGTTATGTAGTAACACTGTCAACACAAACTGTTGCCTTAATCCTTCCTTAACTCGGCTTATAGACTCAGTACATTACAAACAACAAACAACAAGCTTACAAATTACAATAATTCACCAGAAAGTGTGCTTTTTTTTCCAGTTTTTGTTTTTGTCAGAGAAACTTAGTGCAAAAGATCACAAAAATAAGTACCAATACATAGAAATATCCAAACTCCTATATGCATGACTCAAAAAAATATCCAAAGAAAATACAATTTCAGGCCCAAAATAAGTGTGTTTAGAAGTTTCATGTACAAAAGGAGCACAGAGGAGGGGGCTGCCCACACTGAAAGGGGACATGGAGAACTTTTGATTGGAAAAAGAAGTGCAGAAAAGTGTGGAACCAAAGGGAACAAATTATGCTTTGAAGTTGTGATAGTAACTTGTGAAGAAAACCCCCAAAACCCCCAAGGGCATGGTGCAACTCTAACTGTAGTCAACCAAGAGGCCTCTCATCAACCTCAAAAGACTCTGGATAAGGGCTTTGGTTTGGCAGGGATGTAACTGTATAACTTGGCTTGTTTAATAAGTAGACATTACAAAACTGCATGAAAGCTTTGAAATAGCACTTGTCTTAGAGAGCCTCACAAGGTCTCAGCTTTTGCTCAAGTCTTTTACAAAGTGTGGTTTTCTGAAAAATAAAATAATAATAATAAAAAAATAGCCCCCCCCGGTGCCTGTGAAAAGCTGGCAGTGCAGAACAATATATGAAACTGGTCTTCTTCAGTGTAAGCTTTGTGTAGGTGACGGCAACAAACAGCAATGGCATGAGATGGTGGAGCACGAAGGGGTCAAATTCTGCCTCCTGTTACACTCTTGTTAAGCTGAGATGAAGGGCGCACTTCTACTGATTGGCTTACAGTGATGGAAAAGAAGGTTGATTTTGTTCTGAAGATGGGATTTTTTTCAGAGATTAATCTCTTTGAGTACTTAGGGGTTCTGGATGGGCACTTACTGTAATTTGAAAAGCCAAGAGGTATCAGACATATCTGCTTGGGGCTAGCAGATATGAGACATGACAGACAGGAGACTTACATCCTTACTGGAGCTGCAGAGAGATTCTAGTTCATTGCAAATGGCACCAGACATGCAGGGCTAGAAAGGCATCTTAGGGGTCTGAGTTAGCTTTAGATTATGAAATCTGTGTAGATCTGTCTACATGTATGCTATCTGCCAAAGCTCCCACACGAGGCAATGAATGGATCTTGGATCTAGAATAGACTGGAAGGAGAGCTATCCTCTCCCAAGCCCCACAGATTACTGATCGGATGGCCACCAACTCCAATGGGTGCTTTGACACCTGGTTTTCATGTATTCGGCTATAAGTAGACACATGCATTTCCTAAGTAGAGATGTCTAGTGTAATTTTAGATGCAAGGCGGTGTCCTTCCTTGATCCCAGCTGGCATCTCAATAAAAAACAACTCTTTTAAGACCTGTGCAGGTGCACCTACTAGAGCTGCAAGACTAGTGTAAGATTCCTATATGCAAGCAAATTCTGCTAGAAGTAGCTAACCTATTGCCAGGAGCCTACCCTGTCTCTATAATCAATGGAGAGAAAGATGCACCTCTAGAAAGTGATTCATTTAATCTTAAAGGATGTTTGAGACATTTGCCCTGTCCTCACTGACCACAGGAAAGGATTGGATGACAAGTATAAAACAAGTAGCCTGTAAAACCAAATACAAAATGAAACAAACCCAAAAGACTCAGATAAAAGCAATCTTCAAGTGTTAAAAATTTGCTGAAAACACACTGTCTTGTCTCTAGTAAGTGAATAAGGACAGATGAAAAACTTACTGCAAATTACATAGGTGACTTACTTAGGACCAAAGTTTTATTTCCAAAAGAGAAATGGGACTCAATTTTCAAAGGTATTTAAATGTATTGTAGTATTTCAAAACATTTCACAGCAAGATAGAAGCAGAAATCCAACTGAAATTAATTTGAGTCAAATGCTCCTCTTGTTTAGTCACTTAAGCATTGATCCACATCCTCAGGAGACTAAATTCCTTTGAAAACCCGCACTTCACTCAGGTGGCAGCCTAAGTCTCACTGAAAGTTAGTGGGATTTAGCTTTCTGAGAGACAGCCTTCGTTTGTTTTCTACAGCCAGGCACCGGGGTTCTCAGACAGTCCTTCTAGGCATCCATCTCAGACTTTGCATGACTAAATATCTTTATAATCATGGCTGTTACTGGCCAAGTCATTTCTGGAAAACAGGAATTTGCAGGCCTAAATCCATATCTCAGTGACTTAGAAATTTCATAGCCTAAAAATCCCTGCCTAGCAATAATAATTTTCAGAGGTTACATACCATGTAACCAGGAGAAGAAAAGAGACTTCTTATCCTTCTGCCAGCCCCTTACTTTTGTTATGAAACCTGTCTTGTGAGAAGGAAGAAAACCCCAAAAATCCTCAAAAAAATTCTTTTATACTCTTAGGTTTTCCATTAAAATAAATCCTGATATTTTATATATAAAAAGTACTATCCCCACATTTACTGAAAAATGTTACCTAGAACGATAGCTAAAAGAAAAAAGGAAAGACCCCCCCCTATTTAAAGAACAATTTTAACAAAAATAGCAGAAATGGTTTGTAATAGATGGGAAAAAGGTCTAACTTGAACTGTGGAAAATTAAAGCAATTTTAATGCTGGTAGGTTTTTGCAAAATTGCATTTCTTCTCTTTTAAAAAATATTTTTAATTGCCTTTAACTGGTACTGAAGTAAATTAGATGATGCCCTCACTAAAGAAAGCATTATAACAAAAAAAGGAAAAAAAAAAAAAGAAAAGAAACAAGAAAAGGAGTTAGTATTAGGGTACTTGATATAGTATCTTTTAGTTACCTTTTGATAAGAAGAATATTGGCATCCTGATTTAGAAGATAGGATTTTAAATGGCAAGTCCATACAAATGCGTTCATTTGTCCAGCCGTGTAGCATATAAACATTCACATCTCATTACATCCATAGGTATAGATGCATGTGTTTCTGTATATTCATGCATGCATTTATGTATGTGCAGTTCTTTCTTTTTACAGATGCACACCAATGTAGCTAAATTTTCAAGGAGTTTTACCAACCTGGGCTGTATTAAATGAGGATAAGGAAAAATGGACAAACAAACCACTTACACTGTTGTGCCAGGTCCGGGCTTGCACAGAGCATGCTGCTTACACCTGCTCTCTGGCCAGGGCTGAGCCACTGAACTGTATCCAAAATGTTTGCAGCAACACTAATATCTACATTTGGTGATGGGAAATTGACCCTCCTTGAGAAACCGCAGCATCCTGCAGAATCAGGCCCTAAGATGTCTGAAAGTAATTTAGTCACTTGAGAAACAAGAGGACTCTGCTTCATTACTCATTCTCCCTTTTCCAGCTACTCTACTGCTGGAGCTGCTCTGCGCTTTATTGTTGCTCTTTGGAGTAATTTTATTCCTAGAAATGGACATGTAGGAAAGCAGAAGGAGGATTTGTATCTGTTAGTTTGGCTAGAGAAAAATACATGCCTGTGGCCTTTCCCCTCCTTCCTATTCCATTCTTCATAAAGCCAATAAGTACATTAGGACTTCAGAGATGTCTCATACAGAGGCCATTTCAGATAAGATGTCTCAAACATGGGCAGAGGAGCCCATGCGCTCGCTTATTCCTCCCCTCCCACCATGCCAAACAAAGCACCTTTATCTCGGGGGGGGAGGGACAAAGGGAGGGAGGGAGGAAGGAAGGAGAAAAAGAGAATTGCTTTGCCAGGATTTCACTGGAAAAGATACAGCAACGTAAAGGGAACACAGCTCATGAGTCCATCATTATACATCTCATCATGCAGAAACACTCTCAAGTAATCATGTATCATGCAAACAGCCAGCATGAGACAAAAGGGCTGTTGTTGACCACAGTCGAGGAAGAATGGCACCAGTACTAATTTCAATATAAATGGCTTTATAAAATTGCTCGGTTAGAGTTCTGGTTATGGGGCTGGCCTCAAACATTCCTCTTCATGTACGAGTGATATCATTCCAAGATTGCTTTCTCTTCACCAGATGCTGCTTCTCATAAAGTCTTCCAAAAGAAGTGGTGAAGAATCACCATATTGAAACTGTCATTTATTTATTCTTCCTTGTCTATTCCCTCCTCCCATAAAAAAAATAACCAGCTACATACCTTTGCAATTCACTGCCTGGAAAAACAGCACCTGTTGCATGTGTAACCTCATCTGTATTTTGCTGTGGGTTATTACCTCATCCTGTGATTCTTTGATTTTAATCTATTTAAAAAGGATCACCATGCAGAAACCCCAAGATGACTGCAAAAGGGTGTAGGGGGTGAAGAAAGATTCAGCTGCACAATTAATTATCTTGAATTAATTCTTATCAAGAGTACTGCAATAAACAAGATTTTTTTTTTTTTTTTTTTCTTAGCTGTTGGATTGATTCAACTCCTGTCAGAAACCTTCAAGTCTGACAACAAATTCTACATACTCTTCAGGAGCTCTGAGAAGGCAGTATGTCACACAGACACAAGCAGGGTGTGAAAAACCTCCTTGGTGGGACTTCTCCATTTCTTACCCTTAGGATGTCTGTGACTGAAAAGAAAGTTTTTCAGTCTCACACTGAAACCATGCAGCACAAGTGAAATGGGCAGGATTCGAGTCTTCAGTATTGTTCCCAATCAGGAAAGGACAGAAGGCTTTAGAAAAACAGGAGAGAAGATTAATTTGAAGTAGAGAATTTGGGATCTTTTTGAACTTGTTTCCCTGACATTCTTCCTTGTAAACAGGGTGATTACATATTAACCTTTTAAGATGTGACATTAGACCTCTCTATTTAGCTTTGGAGAAGATATTCCAATTTCTACAAACAGGAAATACCAATCAATCTTTCATGCAGTTTTGGGGTTTTTTTTTGAGTAGTTGGATTTTTTTCTTTTTTTTAGAAGAACTGGCAGAAGATGTGACTCATGTTCAAGATTAAACTATTTTTATTTTTTCTTGTCTACGTACTTTTTCTTTGCCACAGTGGCAACAGTGTTTAACCTCAGCACGTGATAATCTTCCATATGGCATGAACAGGTATATGCTGCATTTCTAACATTTCAGACAAATATAGAGCACCTAAGTCCTAGCAGCTTCCTAAAACCCTTGGAGATTCAAGCTACTATTTTCCATGCTTCAGCTAGAGTTATGCTAGAGTATGTTCGGTCTACATGGCCAGCCTTATGAGATAGAGGTGAAAGAGGTGCACGGAAATGACATTTATTGTTGATACATATATTGTTGGAAAAGTACTGATAAGCCTAAAAGTTACAGTAAAAGGACAGGAGGTTGGGGGAAGGAGCTTAATGAGGAGTCTTATTTTTCCTTACCTCATACCAGCTTCTCAACTGGTACAAATTAATCTAACACCATTGAAATCAATAGCTATATATCAATTCATATTATTTGAGAATTTGGCCGGTTCTTTACGATTGTTGTAAATGAGCCTGTAAAATAAATCAGGCGTTTTGGTCTCATTCTTTCCCTCTGTCCTGTCCCAGTGTCTGCAGAGCTACGTATTCAGCTACTTTACCTCTACTTTACATAGTCCAGCTCTAGTGTAAAAGCGATTAATTAAATGGCTCCAGAGAAAAACACAAATAAATGTAGGGACTTTGAAACATCCAGGAACCCACAGCAGAAACCAGGTGTGCATGTGGATCTTATTTTGTGTAGAGTGGGATAGCAGGTCTCTTGAGCTGCAGAAGTAAACTGTGACCTGTGCAGAGAATGAGGCTCTGTGATTGTTGTCAGTGTTTCCTGTGCAGGGTGGTCTTTTCCAAATGAAAAAGAAGTTAGCAACAAACGAATGTTTAAAAAAAAAATTACAAAAAGAAAAACAGAAGGAAGAAGGGAATAAAGGAAGGAAGGTTAGGGGAGTAAGAGTAAGAAGAAATTGCATTGTCCATTAGATGAAATATTCCCGTTTGCACTCGCTCACTGTGTTCTGCAAGTCAATGTCAGCTTTAAAGGAGCTCTCGAGGTTTTCTGGGTATTCCTTCTCCTTTGTCTGGCTACTTCGATGTGCTTGTTTGTGCTGATAGAGAAATCTGCTCATGATGGCAATGATGCAAAAGATGATGAATATCACAACTGCTATTACACCTGAAGAGGGGTAAAAAAGGAAGGATAGAAAGAGTAAAAGCTGAAACCAAAACAAAACCCCCAATTACCTCGAAAATACATTACTAATGCACAATAGCTAGTGGATATGATAGATCAGTTCATTTCAGTCTGTACACAATCATCTGCCCCTATCATACTCTCCCTGGTAGTTTTTATTTCTATTTGGTCACCTTAAGCAAGACTTAAAGCAGCAAGCATTAATGTAATTGACCTTATAATTTCAGTCAAATTCTGTTTTCACTGGAAGTAAAGTTGGGTCAGTGTCTTTGTTTTTAAAAAACTAAATCTGTATGGTCATACAAATTCCTGTTCTGTTGTATTTTCTTCTGTGTTATCTCTGGAAACCTTGCATGAGCCTTGTACACTTTGGTTATAGCTTCTAGATATTATCAAAGGCAGCTCCCTACAGGGCATCCTATAAAATAAACAGAGATAAATTGCCTTCCAGGTTGTTCAAGGAAAATGAAAACCATACATGAAGCTATAAGGACAACTTTCCCTAGTGTATAAATGCTTCCATGTGACTTAGCGAGTTCCACTAGACCACCAGTTTGCAAAGAGAGAGATCAAGAAATACAGGATATGCGAATACTGTGTTGAGGCTCTCATCACAGTGGTAGTTAACTGGGTCTTAGATCACAGAATCACACAGAATCAGAGAATGGTTGAGGTTGGAAGGGACCTCTGGAGGTCATCTTGTCCAACTCCCCTGCTCAAGCAGGCAGATAGACGGACTTTGGTTATATTTTAGAAGTCTTAGTTTCTTGATGATCCATAATGCCCTTTTTTGGGTAACATCCAACATCATGTGCCGCCATGATTGGCTTCATGCATAATACAGGTGCCTATCTACGTAGCTTGGTACAGATGTGTGCTATTAAATACAGCAAATGCATTAGATTACAAAAAAATTGAACTGGATTTTATGGGGCCCAGATTTAAAGTACCCTAGATGCTTGCTTTGATGGAACTATTTTTCAGTTGTAATCTTTAAAAATGAAGTTACCTCCAATCACAGCTGAATCGCTTCTGACTGCATTGGTGAGAGGCTCTCTTTCATCTGTCTTCCCAAAAGGATCTGCAGTTGGTTAAACAAAACAGGACTTATCTTCTGTATCAACTATATTCATTTTCTCTGTGGCTTAGACAGAAGCGTCCTCTTACCCTCATGAACTCTAATCTGTTTTCAAAAGATGTGATTTGGGGGATTGGAGAATCAAACCAGAAAGCTCTCTGAAAAATAAAGTGAACTTGCAGGACAATTTTCTTCTACATCTCAGGAGCAAAGTCTGTTAAGGGTATATTTAAAAGGAAACAGAAAGGCTCACACTAACATCTGAAAGTGTCTCAGTTTAGTGGTAGAAATTCAGAGACATTTGAACTAAATAGCCCATTGGGAGCTTTTCTCAGTCAGAGGTTCTTTTTTTTGATACCTAAGAAACAACATCGGAAAGAAGCAAAAGGAAAGGAAGGCTAGACAGATTTAAACCTACATTTGTAGATGCAGATACACAAGTCAAATTCAATCCCATATAGAGAAGCAGAGTCCCTGCTTGGGACAGCTTCTTGGAAGGGATGTTTTTCTTTCCATTGCAAAAAGGCAGTGGTCAAATTAGATTCAAAACAGAAATTAATTCCTATATTAAAGGCTCCTTGATGTTGGAGCTCTCTTGTACCCTATCTATAAATGACTACTGTTGAAACACTCGGCCAAACAGTCTACATGCTAGCAGTTTCAAATTCAGATCCAAACCTGAGAGGTCAAGCCCTCACGGAAGTCAGTGGAGTTACGGCAGTGTACCTACTTTAGTCCTGTATGTTTCAGAAAATGTGTTTTCTACTGCTAGCTGAATCCATCTTTTCTGCACCTTCACATTTTTTTTTCCTTTCAGCTCACCCTTTCTTTTGACGAGATTCCTATCTGTGTTTCTCTCCTTTACAAGCCTCCAGGCTATCACACAGAGGATGTAAGTGGGAGTTACGGTTGACTGTCTCTGCTATGTATTATACTGCTTTGCCAAACTGATCTTTCCAATGCAAGAGGTGGAAGCCTCACTGAGAAATTCAGTGTTGCAAGGTTTATTGTAATTGAACGTCCTTGCCTTAGTAGCTGACTCAGCCATATTTTGGTATCTCATTGCCCAAGAAGATGTTTTTTATTAAAACAAGCAACAATTTCATATTTGTGTATCAGAAGGTGCTGAGTTTGTAATGATGGTGGCTTTGGGCTATTTAGGTTCTTAAAGGGGGCACTTTTTCTTTATTCTCTATATCACTGATACCAGCCCCAAAGATGTGCAGAAGGCATCAGCCTCAAAGAGGTTTTCATGTTTTAAAAGATGCAACTCTACTGCTAGTTTTAGGGGTGCAAGGATTTCTCATCAAACACATCCACACTGAAAAGTCAGGGTTCCCCATATCTGCAGTTCACTGACTGAGCTACAGGCACAAAAAGGATTTCTGGGGCCAACTGAACACTTCCAGTACACCCATTATCAACATGAATGGTAATTGCCAATGACAGATTTGGACACTCAGATTGAGACCTATTTACAAGAGGTCCCTTGCTTGGATATTGGGTGCCTATGGTGATGTTGCCAAGAAACAAATAGTCATGGCAATGCTTAATCTCATTTACTACATTTGTCGGACTGGAATGGGGATAAAAATTGTTGCTTTACACATAAATACAGAGAGCATCATATCAAAGGCTAGGTTGGAAGGGAAATCTGGAGGTTATTTAGCCTAAGCTCGAAGCAAGGCCAAATTAAAAGTTAGATCAAGGTTACTCATAATTTTGTACATCATTTGTAGGTTAATCTCCTTTATTGTTCAGTGTCTCAGAGGTAGTTATATAAACCAAAACTAGTAATTTAGGCTTTTTTTTATTTAATCAAACAGAGGAAAAGAACCTACAGGTAGTTTATACCCTAAGATGGTTGTCAAAGATGGACAGTGTGATTTGCCTATTTCTTTCCACAAACTAGAAGAGAGGAGTAATCATTATTTTAGATTCAAGATCATTTAACTTTCAGATACTGGATGTTTGGTAAGATATTTTCTGCCCCAGCATTCAGCTGGCACCAGTGAAATCAGTTACAATAAAAATTCACATCTGTTGAACATCAGTCCTCCTGTCCTAGAGAAAGATCTCCAGCTGGTATCTGGTGCATGGTATTGGTCAAATAGAATCATGCAAGACTATTAACTATATATGAAAAAGGTATGAAATTAAACTTCTACCTTAAAAATTATATAAGACATCATTCATGCCTAAAAGATTGTGTAAGATCTGACACTATATGCTATTAAAGATCCACTATTTTTTGGTGACTGTTATCAGCATTTAAGCACTGAGAGGAAACCAGACAAATGTTGGAGATCAGTTTCAGAATGGAGGCCAACAATCATAGGCCTTAAGAATTATGTTTTGCCTGAGAAATAAAATCAGGATACAAGGAGATGAGGGTTTGTTACAGAGGAGCAGATGGCATGTGACAGCAGAACCATCTCCAGTGGGAACACAATAAACTCTGAAGCCAAGGAAAAGCAATACTGTGTCTCATATGACAGCTTAACAGGATATCCTCTTCCTTTCAAATAAAACTGATGACATTATGGTGCAAATCACTGAGGTTGGAAGCATCGCTGAGGTTGTAAGGCCCCTCTGTAAATCATCTAGTCCAAACCCCTACTCAAATCAGGATCTATTACAGCAAGCTTCTCAGTGCTGTATCCATTTGGGTTTTGAATATATCCAAGGATGAAGACTTCACAACCTCTCTGGGCCTCCTGCCACCTTTGCTAGGTTTCCTGCTTATTAATCTTGGAGGACGTGATCCTTGAACCAGCTCTCCTGGATACCTTTTCTCACCAGGGCTGTATCTCTTGGGATTCTTCCAAGTAGGTCCATGACCAGGTCAAAGATTGTTCTCCTGAAGTCTAGGGTCACAGTCATGCTTTCTGTTATTTTTCCTTCCTCTCAGGATCCTGAACTCCACCATCTCATAGTCATACAGCCAAGGCTGTCCTGGCACATGCCTGGCCAGTTCCTCCTTGTTTGGAAATATCAGGTCCAGCCCAACTAGCACAGTGAGACAGGGGCTTGCACTGTTTAAGCTGCCTTTCAGAAGCAAAAATTTTTTGTGTAGTTTCTGACTTATGAAAGTCTTTGGCATTTTTTAATTTAAGTGCTTGAAGACCTGCTCTTCAGCTGGAGTAGACAGAAAGCTCAAGACTCCATCATTCACACACCTGAATCTGGTCTGGCATTTACAGTATTTTAACAGAAAAAAAAACAAAACAAAACAAAAACAAAAAAACAACCATACTAAAAGTCTATTATCTCTATGCCATCAGTGTAGAGTTCAGAATACCAAAACCTCTACATGTGACTCAGCAAGGAAGAAGTAGTATATTAGAAAATTGACACAGACATGTACAGTCAACTTTGAAGTTCTATTTTTCTTCTCAGACACTCAATAATGAGAACTTGGGAACTGATTGAGATATGAGTAGTAAATTTGAAAGTTAATCCTTAACTCTGTTTTCTTTTTTTTTCTTAAAATGTGTCCTTTCCATGTATAAATGTAATTCTCAAGTAAATCTATACAAAGTATAATTTGCTACAAATTGGAATTTTTTTTAAACAAGAATCTACCGCCCAGTGCTCTTACTATAGCATATAAAGACATGAAGTCTTCAGAACTAACTTGTTCTAAAGATCTTATTTAGGCTTAAATCAAATCCTGTGTGAATAGTGAGGCAGTAGTGTCAGTTAATTCATCATATTGAGAGGAAATAATATTTTAAAGCACAGAGTGGCAAAGACAGGGATGAGCTTTTGTAATAGTTCTGCACTTCTGATGTAACAGTGCTTAACCTTGACAATAGAGTGCAACTGATTGTAAGCTTTAAATATTTAAGACCAAAGATGCTACACTCTGCTCTGTGTTCTCTTCTGCAGTTCTGAGCCTCAGGTTTTACTGCTTTCTAAACTCTTTAGAAAAATTAGATCACTGAGATGACAGGTCACAGGTCAAGGAGTTCATATTTTCAGTATCATTGCCCATTCGGTATCTTCTGTGCATCAAAGCAGATACCTTAGACAACTCTGGGCAGTGAGAAGAAGGTTGGGGGTAGGGAGGAGCACACGCACACTGGCAGCCGCTCTCCACAGAGTAATCAGCAGCCTTTTTCCCTATGCAGAATGCTAATAGCATCATTTGTTTTCTGATGAATATCTTAGGCAGAAGCTGCAGGAAATGGGGATTTGATGCATGTACAAATGTCAAAGGAATCATATTATGATCTAAAACAGAGTTTTATCAGTTATTGGAAAAGAGAAAATGGTTTCATAGGTCAAGGGGCAAAAAACAGCCTTTAATTTGTACCCCTTTCTGGTCATTAAGAATTCTGCCACATCCACTGGTGACTAAAGCAGCAACTTGATTGCTCCTGTTCCTGGTGACAACACTTCCAGCTGCTCTGAGTTTCCTTCTCTGCATATAAATTCACATATGCAAAATACTTAAGGTTCCCAGAGGACAGTTTCAGGATTGCAAAAGATAAACGAACTGTTGGGATCATCTTACTGGTACTGCTCAAGTAGTTCTCCTTCTTTTTAGCCTTAGAGAATAAAGTACAAGCGTTCAATGGAAGTCACACACATGTGTCAAGGGATTTGTACAAGGAGTTTTGTTCATTTCTGCTAGGGTGGGAACAAATTTGACTTGTTTGTTGTATGACTCCTATTACTTCGTCACTACTGGGATATGGAATCTGTGTAACATTTACATTCTCCTTTGAGATCTGCAGTACTGGAGCTATCTAGAGTGGACAGGAATGGCAAATCAGGTGCATAACCATACTTCCAATGCTGTTTCCACTATAGTTTTGGGACTTTTTTGTTTGTTCCAGGCATGCTTTAGGCAATCCAGGAACTTAGTCTGAAAATTTTGTTTTAGTACAATGACTTTTAAAGGGGCCTTGGCTAATCCTAATGCCCATACTCAACACTCCTAATTCTGAGAGAAAAGGCAACTTCCCAGTTCCAATATTTACACTATCACAATTGCATTATAGCAAAAAGGAAGGAAACCTCACTCTACAGTATCCTTTAAATTCCCCATTCCCCTCTTGGCAAGACATACCTGATGAGGAATATATCGTGGTTACTGTGTTCACATCAGCTTCCATTATGGATGCACAGGTGGATTCAGTCAAGGAGCCCTTGACAGTCACAGGAGCAACGCTGGGATGGCGTAAGGCAGCTTTCAGGGGAGCGATGTGGTTATACTGAACAGAGGACAGGCAGCCAGTGAAACCATAGGCATTTGCCTTTGAGACTTCAGGGTCCAGGGACAAACTATCTGCAGTACAACAGAAAAACACTCTGGGAATTATCTGGTTTAGGAAGGCATTAAAAAAACATGAATCCTTTTTTGCCCTTATCCACCCCTTTTACTTCTCTTTATCCAATCTCAACTGTTCAGGTTCTCCTTTAGCAGCCTATGAGTTCTCCCTGGCCTGACCCATGAGGTTCTCATCCCCAGTCCTTCCTCTACAATGTTACTTACATTGAATCAAGTTGGCTTGGACATAAAAGCCTACATTGTGCTTCTTTCCTCATCCATTTTCTCTACTGTCTGGACAATATCAAACACATCATAGGTGCTAACCATGGCAGTAACAAAAATAATAATAAACAGTAAAAATAACAACACTGAATATCACAGGATCCTGGGGATGATGTAACTTTTTTTGCATCTGTTAACAACAGCAGTTTCACTGATTTGGACCATATCTTCAAGGCATTCTACCTCCTCCACTCTTAATGAAGGAACCTGCTCTCTATTGTCTATTATACAATGCTTCATGTGACCTAATATTGAATGGCTTGCTAATATAGGCTTCCACCCTTCTTCAAGAGTGTATTTTTCAACTTACTTTTCTGATGCACCTAATCATGTTACTACATTTTTATAATCAGAGTTCCTAGGAATCCTCCTACTCATGAGACAGGCTTTCATTCTGCTAGCCCCATTCCAATAATAAAATAAAAAACAAAACTATACCTTTTTTTATCTAAATCAAAACCAAACCAAATATCTCTATGCTCTTTTCCAGCCTGAAGATGAGATAGCACAATTAATTTATCTGTTGGCCTGTGTGTATTCATTTAAATTTCAGAAAGAGAAAGCCAATTCAAAGGTAAGGTTTTTTTTTTATTTAGTTCCAAATGTTTTAATACCAAAGATTGTTTGGGAATGTCAGTGAAGGACAGTGATGCCATCTTCTCTTTCCTCCAAGTTCTCATTTATTTACTTTCCAGAAATTGAAATTCATACTGCTCAAAGGTCTGTAACATGATGCGCCTTATATCTAGGTCAATCAAACAAGAAAAAAAACAAAAACAAAAACAAAACCACAAATGTACGCATATAGAGTATCAAAACTTATTCAAAGTCTTAAAAAAAACTTCTAGCATTGAAAGTTTTGGAAATAATTCTAATGACATTGGAAAATAAGGATTCTCAGCTTTTCAAGTTTATTTTCAAAGCTTGAAAGAGTAAGATGGTAAACATTAAAATAAGGTCCAATTTTTCCACTATCATTCAAATACAATAATTTTACAAGGATTTAGGAAAAAAGTAGACCTTCTCTTAAAACTGACATTGCTACCTGAATTACATAAACTTCTTTTGCATATAAGAAAATACAAAGAAGTCTCAAAACTAGCCCAAATCACACATTATTTTGGTGCTCAAGATCTGTGACTTATGTCATGCAGTCAGAGGGAATTAGCAGAGAAAGATTTCTAATTATATTTGAATGTCTTCATGGAAGTACAATGTGGAAGAGTTTGGCTGCTTCTCAGCAAAGCAAGGTACGTTGTGAGCTTGCTCTCCAAGGGGTCTTACAGGAGAGATGCTTAATCTGCAAAGCTGTCATGGGAACAGCCTCTGGGCTGCGAGTAACTGCAGGAAAGAGAGATAGGAAGGGAAACAGTGAGGCTTTGCCACTGGAAAAACTTCAGCTTTACAGAGGTTCACATTTGCTCTTCTCAAAATGTGTAGGAATTGGCAGCATTCAGGTTTTTAATGAGATTTTGGCAGAGATGTGATAAAACAGACAGAGAATTGTTTCCAAGTTTCTGCAAGAAGGCTTATATAACACTATAAGACTGATTTACGATATTTGCTGTCTTTGTTGAATTTATAAAAGCCTTTGTAAACATTCCTACTCTCAGCCTTTCCTGTTTTCTTAGCTCTAACACAAAAGGTGGATTTGTTGGTATCTTTTAGACATCAGGCAATCTAAATTGCTCTGTTCTGCCCCAATGGACAAAAGGTAAAGCCTAAGAAAAAATTAATTCTTTTTGCATGGTACAGTAGTTTGAAAAGTCTAAGATACAGTACTTTTGAAGGCTTTTTTAAAAAAATCAAATTAAGAGTCAATTCCGGGAGTCTATCAAAGTAAGCTTTGCATGAAAGAGAACTAGGAGATTTGTTGCTGAAAGGCTTTGAAATTTGAAAAAAAGAAATCAGAGAACAAACCTAAACTAACCCCAGAGTCCTCTGGTAAAAATCCCACGTGCACAGATACAGTTTGCTTTATTATTTGGCTTTAGGTGTGTGCCTTATGTCTTTCAGAAAGTGGGGCTTTCACTGTTCTCAACAAGACACTTGCACAACTTGGATATGAACGACTTGTGTTGCCCTCTGAATTCTTGATAATGTAAATCTGTGATTATGACATGGTTACCCCTGTGAAAGGCTTATTAAAGGCCACTGTGTCACTTGAAGTCTTTAAATCATTATAAAATGTTTTTCCAAAAGATATTTTCACTACATGACATAGTGCTCAGTAGGAGAAGCAATTCGGTGAAGTTCCAAGGTTTGTGTTGAAGCAAGGTCATACGAAACGTCAGTGGCCTTCCTCTGACCTGGTTACACTGTGAATCTTTCCATGCATTTGACCGGCCTGGAAAATCACACTTGAATTGCTGCTGATGGCTTGGTTTGATCTTCTGACATTTCAGCATTACGTTTCTCGGTACTGGAGACCGAGTTACTTTGGATGATTTCTACATGAGGGGTGAGAAGGCAATCTTTTTCAGCTTTTGAGTAATTTAACTGTTCATTCCCCACAACTTAAGCTTATCGTATTTTTAGGAAGTAATTTTTAAGCTTTGTCTGCTGAGTTGTTTATAAGTTAGTCTGACTTCTTGCTGGGTCTTCTAGCTGCTCCCTGGAAGCTGTCTGCAATGTCACAGCTCAGTAAGTTCTGTGTCAGTTTTGCTTTCTGACAAATACTTTTCCATGTATTTGCAATGGCTTTCCATGATAATGAGGATTGAGTCTAACATGTAGCTGTATTTTTTAAACTTTATTGATTGTATCAACATAATTTATCTGATGATTCATTCCTATTCACCAAAACAGACATCCTGTTCCACTTCTGTTTCTTGTACATCTCTGCCATATGCAACACACTTGTTTCAAGATCTTAAATAAATAAAGCAATTTTAAGTCTTAATATCTCATAATAGGGAATTAATTTTCATCATAAATAGAATTCTTCTGGAATTCTCTAGGACCAAGCATTAGGCTGCTCAGCAATGTATCAGTAAATTGATATAGTAAACAGTAACTAATATGACATGTAACTGGAATAAAAAAGAAATCAAAAGTGTTATTTACGTACATGGAGAGTGGCTCAAAAGACCTTCTTTCTAAAGATATCACTGTGGAAAATAGGACCATAAACATATCCAATATATTTTTTTTTCTTTCTTTATAAATTCATTTCACGTCACGCAGAAACTTAAATCTGAACCCAAAGTTTACTTGTCTGCTCACTCACATCCAGGAAGTTCCATCATGGATTTCCTCAATCAAAATTTATTTTTGATGTTAGTGAGAGCAGACATAGCCTGTTTTAAATGTCTATGCCCTAATTAATTCATCTAACTGAATCACTGGTAGAAGCGCACAGGGTAATTTACTCTGTATGTTAAAGCACTGGTTGGTCTTTTTTTGAGTCTGAAATAGGAAGATGATTTTTGTGGGAGTTAAAAAGTGTATCCATCACCTCATTTTGCCAAGGTGTTGAACAGCACTGGCAAGATTACTTCTTCTAGTGACTTGATCACTGTCACTAGATTTGAGCCTATGACCTTGAAGTAAAGGACTCTTGTAGTCTCCACACTGCACCTATCTTAGAAGAGTTGACTAGCAGGTACTGTGTAGTTAGATCAAAAAATATGCTGCTATGTCCTTCAACAACCTCAGTAAACATTGCTGATACTAATAATTAATTTAGAAAGGGCAGAAAGCATATCCTGGTGTAAGCCTGCCATAGAAGCAGTCGAGTGAACAACACAGAAATTTTTCCTGGTTAGAACCGTTGAGCTCAACCTGTTTGGCTCTTGCTTAAGAAAAGGATGAGTTTGAACAGGAGACAGGCTCCAGGCATTCAATGCACCTCCAAGACACTTCTGAAAATGCAAAGGACAGCAAGAGCAAAGTAAAGGTACTTTTTCCCACAAGCTTTCCCAGGAATGAGCAGAAGGCGCCAGGATTTGCTTGCCAGCGATTGAACATTTAGTGCCAAGTGAAACATTTGAGAATTTTTGTTTCATTAGGCTTAGCGGAGATAATTTCAGACATGCATTTAGTATGTTTTCTTAAAGACAGTTTGTCATAAAAATGAAGCACTGCTTGGAGCTGCAATGTGAAATTTGTTACACGTCACAGTTTTTGACATTTGAATCCTAATCTGTCACAACATAGCCAGCTCCATGTGATTTTGCATGGGCTCAAAATATAATCTAAAAAAGAATAAAATATGCAAGAAGATAGAGACACGATGTGCAAAAGAATACATGTTTTTCTCAGGAGCAGATGGCTAATATCAACTCAAGTAGCAGGAATTCAGACTAAAAATAAAATTTCTGGATAGAAGTAGATGACTTTGGACACTTATTATTTATGCAGTATTATCATCAAGAAAACGGGGATTTAAAGATGGTGTTATGATCATATGGTAAATTTTATTGCTGGGGAAAAAGTCTGAATAGATTTGGTCCCTTTTTGATAGAGATGTGATAGCATTACTGGCTTAGACCTTGGATTGCTTGAAGTTCCTGGGGTAGCCAAACTTCCCTTATTTTAACTGTTGCCATCTTGGTCCCAAATCTCTCCTCTTTTATCCTAAGTAGTCATTTCCATTTTCCTTAATGCTTTACAAGGCTACCAGGAGGAAAAACAATCACTTTTACAAGCGTCCTATAATGCATCCAAGAAATTTTTTCCAGGGTATGATCCTTCTAAGAAATAGGTATTTAGGGCAAGAAGAGTCTTCAGTAAAGAAAAGAGCTTTGCAGTGACCAGAAGAGTCCAGCCAATATCTCTTGCAGCCATTGCTGTATTGTTTAGAATGCTAGAACACAATATTCTGAGACTGTGACTTTAAATTTCTCAAGCAAATTGTGATCTTGTGAGCTTGAAAAAGGGAATGACTTTCCACCGAAAAATGGACTTAAGTCTTTTCCATAGAAACTCTGTAAAAGGAGATGCTTCTTTAGGGAAGCTTTTGTATCTCAGAGTTAATGCCAACTTCCCCCTTCTGATTTAATTATCCTGTTATCATCTCCCCCAGTACGATATCACTCTTGGATTAATTGCTCTGTGATCACTTCATTGTATAGATTCCATTTTATTCTTGTGAACTTTTAATAAGAAAAGCTATTGTAGAAATCATAAGAATTGTACTGCACCTACATAATGATTTTAATAAAATTACTTTCTAAATAAACTTTCTTCTACGTACACTTTATATCAAAGATGAATGATTCAGTGGAAAGAATCCTACAATTTGAGTGTGTTGTAGCTCAGGCTTTTAGAGATAAAAGATATCATGATCATGTGCTAGACTACACTGTTCTTTACATTTTCAGTGTGGGAAGGTCTGCTAATTCATCACTTTGAAGGCACAAGTGAATTAGGTCAATGTTAATAGGTGCTAAAGAAATCTTTGCAACCTTTTTCTTCATAATACTTTTGAATCCCTTTCAATGCTACCTTTTTACTCTGGTATCACTACAGAGCTAGTATATTAAATTGCTCAGAAGCAAATATGCAGACAATGAGATTCACTTCTCTGCATCAGTGATTATTTTTTCAGGGACTATAATGGTGAAAGATTTAGACATGTTGGGGCACGGTAAGAGGTTTTCAAAGATTCATTAAGGTCAGCCCCAAAACAAATAAATGATATTTTCCATTGGGAAAGCACCTTTTTCTAGACAAGACCTAAACATATGTGAATATGCCTCTGAGATCAGAGAATTAAGGAATAATTTAATTTGAAAGACACCTCTGAAGGTCACGCAGTTCAATCCCTTGTTCAAAGCGGAGCCAGCTTCACCGTTAGATCAGACTGCTGATGGAGCTCATGTGGTTAAATACAGCAGTATGATCTCTGCAAGGAGTACTTAAAGTAAATGAACTGGGACTCTGGTTAAGATTTCACTGAGGCTTTGCCATAAACTGTATGACCCACTTGGGGACTGAATCCAGTACTCACTAAAGTCCATGGAAAAACTCCCATTGATACTGATAAGCTTTGGATAGGTCCTTTTGTGTCTTGCCTCTATATTTGTGAAGTAAAGGATAATAATATTTTTCTACTGCTGTTGGATACTGTGAGGATGAATTCAACAAATGTCTGTTGGCTACTTGAATGTTGCTTCTTTTTACTCCCTTGTCTTCAAAGCCACACTTATATTTAGATTGATCTTTCTAAGGCAGCTATATGGCCCCATTACTGTGGATCTGAACAGCTCACAGCCTTTAATGCTTTTATCCTCCTAGCACCCCTCTGATGCAGGGATGTTCTATTATCCATGCTTTACTGATAGAGAACAGAGATAGTATAGCTCAGACTGGTTCCAGTGGGAATAAAATGCCTGCTTACTTTTATATCTGCACATAAATGGCTTGCCCAAGGTCATTCAAGCAGTCTGTGGCAGAGTGAGTGTCCCTATGTTTTGAATTCTAGGTGAGCCTCCTCTGCCTTAAACGGAGGGTTTTTTGCTGGAATTCAGAGCTGGGTGTAGGGCAGCATTGGAAAACATAGCAGACTTGAAAAGCAGAAAAAAAATCAGAGTTTAAGTAGCTTTTGACTAAAGGAAGTGTAATGGGGCTGGGGGTGGGGTAGGAGCAGGGGAAGCACTATTATTTAAAAAGTGGTCATTGTATAAAAGTGCACTTTTCAAAAGTTCCAGCTGTGCTAAAATGGTTATCGTAAGAAAATCTGGTGAGGAAGAGGTTTCAAGCTTTTATGATGTCCTGCTGGAAGCTCTCTTTGAGATTTCTCAACCAGTGGGAAATGAATAGTGGAGATGAGAAAAAAGATGGTATAATCATCTGGTTAAGCAGCCAGGATCAGGCTGTTAGAGCAGGCAAATGAACAGTGGTGTGACAGGAAAGAGGAAGAGAGACAAATTTCCAGAAGAGTATAGCACAGATATGTAGGACACATAGAACAGAGGTTTTTTATATGGTTCCATTTCAGCGGACACTTAAATGTTCCTAATAAATGCCTTTAGGTACCTAAATCTCAGTGGCATCCAAAACAAACCCTACAGGAAGTCTAGGTCTACTTCGAAGCATCACATGGCTCTGGAAGTTTATGCTTTGCTGAGGGGATGAATAATGACAAGGAAGAACTTGGAGGATATTGGTTTAGGTCACAAATATTCACCTTCTGGTGAGCCATCATTAAAAGAAGCTATAATTGACATTTTACCCATATAATAGCATAAATGATGAATGGACATATTTATGTAAGTTCTACATTCCTAAAATGTCAAGGTCCAGCTCTCCTCTTGATACAACAAGGCAATACTTTAGACTTTGTAGCAGTAGGGGTTTTTGTTTTGGTTTTTTTTTGCCAGCATGGGACAGCGTGCAACCTGAGTAAGTTTGGAGATGATACAAACCTGGGAAGAGCAGTTGGTAGAACAGATGGTTGTGCCACCATTGTGGCACATTGACAAGCTGTTGAAATGGGAAAACAGGAACCTCATGAAGTTCAACAAAGGAAATGCAAAGATCTGCACTTGGATTAGAAGTAACCCCATCCACCAACACTGGTTGGGGCTGACCAGCTGGAAAGCAGCTTTGCAGAGAAAGGCATGGGGGTCCTTGTGGATAGCAAGCTGACCGTGAGCCAGAAATGTGCCCTTGCAGCCAAGGCAGCCAACGACATCCTGGCATCCAGGGTTTCCTTAGGAAGAGCATTGCCAGCAGGCAGAAGGTGATACTTTCCCCACACTCTGCATGAGTGTAACACTACTGGAATGCTGGGTCCAGTTCTGGGCTCCCCAGAGGAAGAAAGACATGGACTTACTGGATTGAGTCCAGTGAAGGGCTGCAAAGATGATTAAGGCACTGGAGCATCTTTCATATAGGGAGAGGCTTGATAGAGCTGGGACTGTTCATCCTGGAGAGGAGAAGACTCAGGGGGATTTGTGATTCTGTGAGGGCACAAGGACTCTACTCAGCACAGCTACAGCTGTGGGGTAAAACCTGCAAAATGAAATCCTGTCATAGAAGAAAAGGCGTGTAGAAATTCACTTAACACATGAAGAAACCAGAATGAGGATTAGGCCAGAATTAAAGTGACTTGCTAGGATGCATTGCGTGGTTCCTGGTACAGCAATAAGGTTTCCCACCATCTGGGTGGCCAAGTTTATGGCTTTAGTGTCATTACAGAATATGACCTATTGTTATTATTATTACTATTTCTAAACCAAAATCCCAACAAACTGTGGGGAAAGAGAAATAACAGAAGGATGTATCCATTAGAAGCTGTCTGGAGACAAGTCTGTGGTGTTCAGTGGAACTGAATGCCAGACCTCTGGAGATACATCTGGGTTTTTTGGCTTTGCAACAACTTTGTACTTGTAAAGTTAATCATATTTTTGTGACTAAATCTAGTTTCTCTCCATGATGCTGAGCTGCAGCTTGTCAGCATGCTGGCTACATGTTTGAAGGTCTTTGTGCTGTGTCCCATCTTGCTGGTTAGAAAAGCCTGAGTTTATTGATTTGGTATCTATAGCTGGAGCTTTAAGTAGAGGTCATGGTGAGCAATGTTCTTTTACATTTTCAGCACTACAGCTGACTGTTGACAAAATGAGATTTTTAGCTTAACTCTGACTTGGGCTGAAAAGTGTCAGGTCCCCAAACCTGTCCACAAAGGCTTAGAAGATTGCTGCATTCTGAACAAACATTAAATATAATTAAGGGGAAAATCAGTTCCTGCCCTTAACCCACTTAGTAAAACATGATGCAGAATGAACTAACGTCATTACATGCAATTATATTGCACAAGTAGACACTAGAGGATGTCTCTAGTTTCTGTCTAGCTACCAGTCCCACAAGCCTTGGGTGTTATTAATAAAACATATAAAATTGTAATAATGAAACAGATGTCAGGCTTGATATGGAGGTCCAACTCTAACAAAGGACTAACATGTCTATAACCAAGGAAGCATTTAGAATCTTACTGGGAATGAATAAGACTCTTATATAAAGTAATATAACATACTTGACAACAAAATAGAGGAGTTCTACTTTCCAGATTTCAGGCAGAGTTTTTCTGTTCTTGTAATGGCTTTGTAGTGTGGAGGGGTAAAGATCAAGAAGGTCCACACACAGAGCATGCAGAATTGTGGCCTCAGTGCTATATGTAATATAAATATTCCTTGCAGAATTCAAATGGAAAAGGACTGGGAGTGAAAAAAGGGTAGAGAGGATGAAGGCTCACAATGCTGCTGTTCCTAATGTTAGTAAACAGAGATGGCTTAAGAGGAGCAAGCTGTAGTCAGCAAAATTATATCATTAGGCTAAGATGCCACCCTGTGCAGCCCACACAGGCAGTATAAATCACTTTACTGGAGGAAGCAATGGGGGAAGTTAATATTGCTATCAGTGCAAACAAGTAAAGCTGCCAAATTTTTGCATTGACGAGATATACAAATAAGAGTACTGAAATGTTCAGGCCAACTCTTACAACTAAACCAGCCAAACAAAACCCCCTATTAGCACAGGTTAACTCCAGCACTATAACAACTGATGAATCAGGAATATTTTCAGTAGAACCTACCTGTGACTTTGCCCAAAGTGAGTGATTTGATGGCCTTAAAATCAATCTCAGAAAAGTTGTGTTTGAGTTTGAGGACTTGATCAACCTGGAAGAGGTCAATAAAATTAGTTCATTTCAACAGCATGTAAACACCCCTAGATCTTTCTGTACTGCAAACTTCTGGGAATGCTCTCAGCTGCAAATCAGTTAATTCTGCCCCCAAGCATGATTCAGTTTCTAAAGATAGCAAAGTGAATGTGCTTTGATTTTAACATGAGAAGCTGAAAGGTACACCAGAATAGTCATATAAAGGGCTTTGAAGAAACTTCCCCTGCAGAAAATCTTAAAATGTTTGACACTGAAATCCCCCTGCTTCCCAAAATCCATGTCTAGTCACTTCAGAATACACTCAAAGGAGGCCTCTCTAGAAATATATTGTGAAAATTAGTTCTGCATAGAAGAAAACCACAGTGCAGCAGACAATAGAAGACTGGTACTTGAGGGAAACCCTGGCTTTTAGCATAAGCCTCCTTCCTAGATAATCAGGCCTACCCACTCCAGTTGTGTGCTGTGTTACCATGTTACCACCCAGACATGGAAACTGTAGAGGAAAGAAAAACTGTGTTTCTGTCTCCTTCTCATTCTATTCCTTAACACACGGCCTCTCTTTAGACTCTGCCACCCTTCTCTGTTAAACGGCTGCCACCCAGACCTAGCCATTTTGATTTGTAATATGAACTGCTATAATTAGCCTCAGAAGGAAAGCAGAAGGAGCAGTAAGATGGTCCTTTTCTCCCTGCCTTGGAAAAATGGGCAATGCAGGGCAACAAGGCAGAGGAGGGTTCTCGTCTGTCATCAGGTTGTCACATTCAGCATAGCTTGCTTCTAGCAAAGGGACAGGGTATTATCACACACATGGTGGCTGTACCCTGCGTCCCTTCAGCTTTTCCTTTTCTGTGAGAGGACAAGGCAGCTGGGGTCACATTCTTCCATTCATCCTTAAATGAAATTACATTCCCAGGTGCTCATTCCTCAGCTGTTTTTCTCCCTTTGGCAGCTTTTTAATGATCTATACTGTGTGCTTCCTCTGGGACTACAGGTCACACAGACATCTCTAAGACCCAGAACCACTCCAATGGTCCAGATGAACTTCTGGCCAAAGGTGTTTCCTAACCCACAGACTGTCAGATACATGGCAAGGATCACTCAACGGAAAACACTACGATTGGGCACTCTTTGAAGCAGGGTCTGGATGGAGCTTTGGTCTAGCCTACAGGGCTGTTCTGCTGCTGGACCTGTTTTGGTTGCACCAGATCAATGTGAAACCTTTGCCTTCTGCAGGCGATCAGGCACTGAATTCAGTGGGTCTGTTTGTGACATGAAGTATTATTTAACACTCAACATAAGCCATGTCATACCTGAATAACAAGCTCTCTGCCTTCTCTGTTAATCTTCACATGGTGCAGCTCTCGGTTGGCAAAATTTCCAGAGTCAATGGTGAAAATGAGGAGCCCATCCTTACTCAACTTGTATCGGACCTGTAAACTTCCTTAAAAGCAGAGCAAAATTTTATGTATAAAACCTGTGTCAATAATGAGATGCTGTTCAATACCTTTGCACAACATATAACTCATTTTCTTTTTATTACAGTGGAGTCACAAGGCTAAAAAGTCAAGAAAGAGGTTGAAGAGAAATGAAAGTTCAAACTGTAATGAAAAGTGTGGGGAAAAAAAATGCACTGGAATAGTTTTCCTTCCTACTAGTTAACAAACAGCTATAGAGAAACATAACTTAATTGAGTAACTAAGTATATCAAAGGAGAGTGTGTCTGTCTGCAGGTCAGACATTTAGCACTGCCACAAAAGCTGATCTGCATTAGCCTGTTAAGGACCGCTTCCACCAGAGGGCATGCAGGTCTTGCACTGTTCTACTAAACTAATACTGGTGGATTTTACTATTCCTTTTCATCAAGATGTAACAGATAATGCAGAAGACAGTGACAACTGTGAAAATTATAACTTAATTTCAAGCATTTAAAGGCTCAGACTGATTATAATTTATATGTAATGCAAGAAGAAATATATTGTAAGTGATTACACAGAAAAGATATTTTTACTTTGGTGTTGTAAAGTATTTGAAGAAATAAATATAATTCATATAAAAATGAATGCCAAACGTCTTTCAGTCTTTGTATCAAAAAAACCACTGTGACTTCTGATAAATAACACTACCATAACAAATCAAAATGCACAAGAAAACAAGGAATCCAATATGTGCTTACACAGAGTGAAGGCCTTTTCTGCTCCTCACCCCACCCCACCAGCGAGCAGGCTGGGGGTGCACAAGGAGTTGGGAGGGGACACAGCTGGGACAGCTGACCCCAACTGACCAAAGGGATATTCCACACCATATGACGTCATGCTCAGCATAGAAAGCTGGGGGAAGAAGAAGGAAGGAGGGGGCGTTTGGAGCAATGACATTTGTCTTCCCAAGTCACCGTTACCCGTGATGGAGCCCTGCTTTCCTGGAGATGGCTGAACACCTGCCTGCCAGTGGGAAGTAGTGAATGAATTCTTTGTTTTGCTTTGCTTGCATGCACAGCTTTTGCTTTCCCTATTAAACTGTCTTTATCTCAACCCACAAATTTTCTCACTTTTCCCCTTCTGATTCTCTCCCCCATCCCATTGGTGGGGGAGGGGTGAGCGAGTGGCTGTGTGGGGCTTAGTTGCCAGCTGGCGTTAAACCACTACAATATATACACACATATATATAATTTGAAAGGAAAAGAACCTGTTCTGATAAAATCCTTTCAAGATTACTTTTCTGGGAATTAAGTAGCAGGGAGAAAAAAGTTCTCTGAACTTTTGGAGCTCTTTTTAAGCATCAGCAACCAAAATAAATGGAATAACAGTGGTACCATAGAGTTAAAAAGCTTTTCTGGGGCTACTTTGTTACTGTCTCCTAGGAGAAAATGAATGCTGACAGCACCACAACCCTGAGCAAAGGGGCCTTCATTTATTGCCTGTTCTGAAAATCATAATAAAAAAACCTCCTGTCTCCTTCCATTTCAGCACTTCTGTTAGCACAGTTCAAAGCTATTCCAAGTATCACTAGATTTTGCAAAAGGCTACAGGCCAATGTTACCTATGCTGAGTGATAGGGACCAACCGTTTGTGTGACTGTTTGTCACTGAAGGATGTGTTCACACTGTTTTAGCTCTAGGACCTGTTCCAGTGTTTGCACAGGCAGCACTTACATGCACATCGCGATGCAGCGCCATGTCAGAGAAGCCCGCGGTACACCTGCATAAGCTGCTGCATATGCCTGGTGCAAGCTGTAAAACCAGTTTATAAAGAGCTTAAAACAATCTATAAATTTCCTGCAGAGGTGGAATTTTGCCACCTCTACACAACTCACAGTGAAGTCAGTAGTCCTTTCAGATTGGACCCAGAGCCCAATTAAGATCATCCCTCCTCCTTTTCCCTCACCAGGATGTTTGGCTGCTCAGGTTCCTAAGAGCTGCATTGTTTTGTAACATTCAGTATATCCCAGATGGGCACCGACACATTCTGAGTTTTGGAGGATAGAAACAAAGCTTCCAAAAATGAGAGGGAAAATGAGAATGAACTACTAGGATGAAGGCTTTTTAGCTGATTGAGAGGGCTGCTGGATCAGGTGAGCTTTTAAAGTGAAAATAAAAAAAAGAAGATAAAAGGCATTTACTTTCTCAAACATAGTCATGGATCTTAGAGGGCAATTTGTGAAGAGATAAAGGTCATTAACAATCCTGGGTCAGGATTCAGCTGCCCCAAGTCATACTGCAGAGCTCCCATCCCCTCATTGCATAGCCATGACAAGGAGCTACTATCACCATTAATGTCACACTTAAAGGTCCAAACTTAAATCACAATCCCATTTTCTGATACTGAATGAAATATGCATCAACGGGGAATAACAGTGTAAACATCCAACAATCATTTTACTCTAGAAAGACATGAGAAAAGAAGCCAAAGTGCAAGGAACTTAAGGGACCTTCTTCAGACTTGCTCATTAGGGCAGTGGGAGAGTTGATAAAAAATGGAACAATTGCCTGACCCTGCACACCACAGCTGAGATGACCACACCGAATAAACTGAAACTAAGATGTAATAATGGAACAGATTGGTCCAAACTAAAAATCATGTCCCAGCAGAAGAACTTTATAGGCCGCCTTGTACCTGAAGCCTTTGATAGGGGCATAATGCGAAAAATGGAACAGCGCATAGGTCTGTGACCTTCAACTAGTTGCTTAGTTTGTAAATACGAAAAAACTTCTCTGCTCTTTTCAACTGCTATGAACACACCAGTATATAAAACATAAATGGTACTACTATATCCAGGTGATCAACATAGTAACCAGCACATTTGTGTTCAAAGACAGCCAGCAAGATATGCAATCTATCTAGGCTCTCAGCTGCTGCAGACAAGTATTTACCCATTGACTTCGTCAGAGAAGGCTGATTTTAAACAAGAAACCATCTGTTCCATTTGTTGGGAGACAATGGAGGAGGTTCTTGACATCCCTTAAGAACAGATCTTACTTTCTATAGCGGTACAATTTTACCGCTAAATCGTTTAAAGAGACCAGTGAATAGCACCTTATTTTATCAAATTGCGTTGAATTCCAATGGCAAATTTTTTTGAATGGCTGCTCTTCAAAACCATTGAATTCAAGTTGGCATTTTGCCTGGGGTCAAATTTGCATTAAGATAAACCAGAAGTACATGGGCTTATGTCTCCAGAGGTGTTTTGGAATTTACACCAGTGTAGTCAAGAGCTGATTTTGGCTTGCATTCAGTACCAAAACTTATTCTGTTTTCAGAGTACAGAATAATTTGTCTGGCAGATTACATTGCCATTTTGCTACTTGACAAGCAAAATAAATGGATTATTAATTAGGATTATTATTAAGAATTTTTTTTTGCCCTCTGAATTTTGATTATTTGGTCCACTGACTTCCTCCATCACATCAGCCCAGTGTCACTAACTGCAAATAAAAATCTGTGCATAAACCAGCTCTATTCTCCCTGTTCTCTATTCTTTCTCTATTTTGCATCATTTTTGCCTCACAATAGGGATTCACACTAATCATGAGCAGTGTAATTTCTGGCAGTCTTGTTGCAGTCATGCTTGTCATCCTCTTTTCCGCTCCCCATGTCTGAGCATGCACACCTGGAGCGCCATAATGCTCAAGCAATGCACTGCTTGTTGTGTTTTCGTCCTTCTCTAATGTGTGTGGAATTGCTGGAGGCAATTTCTATTAAGTCCATAAAAGAGGGAGGGAAGGAGAGAGAGAGGTATCATGTTTTTGGCCTTGGGCTGGAAAATTTTACTGGGCATGTTACCCTAGCAGTCTTAGGTAACAGTAGATTCACACTTGATTATTACAGTCATCCCTTTCAGCTTCAGATTCTGCGGACTGCAGATCAGCAGGGAGATATGCTGTGCTAGCTCCAGGACTGCCCAAGAGGGGAGCAGGCATAGTTTAGCCACAGTGTTAGAGTGTGCAGTGTGGCCTCTTTTTGACACTCCTGGAGGAAATGAGACCACGTGGGCTGCCATGCTACTGTGATGAAACTACTACCAGTATCAAAGCTGGCTTGCCACACATCACTGTGGTCTTCAATCTGTAATGTGCAGTAGTATAATCCATGACCGTAGGGATGAATGGCATCCCTCTGCTGACATCAAACAGCTACAGAGCCATTTTAACAGGATTCCTGGGGGTCCCCTTGTGCAGGGGGAATTTCTGGGAAAACACAGACCAAAGGGCAGTATTTATGCCATCGATGCTGGTGACCACGTTGGGGATGACTTTTCTGAAACAAAACACTCCCAGGACATTCTTTCAGTGGTGATGAAGACCAAGGTTAGTACTTGCTAGCAGTACATTAATGATCAGTGTCAGCGTTACCAACCTCCAGGCAGCTACAGGAATAGCATGGTGCCTTTAAAATGCTTCTATCTTTTTGCTGAGGACAAGAAAGTTGTAGTAGCAGCTCTTCAGTCTAGTGGTAATAAGGACATTAAACTGGTTAGAGATTTCAAAGTGTTCAGCCTGAAGAAGAAAAAAATATTCCCAAACTGCACAGTGTGAAGAAATACCTTGGCCATGATGTTACATATTCTATGTCCAAAGCCGTTTCTGACTGAACATGTCAACAGGAGAGTTGACTTTCTTTTTCCTGTGTCTACAGCAGTGCCTGAGTGGAGTGTGAGAAATATCTGGTGGCTTGTAGCCTATGCCCACTAACTTTACATTTATTCTGGACTGCCAAAGCTTGTGTTGAAAATAAAATAGTAATTTTTAAATCATCAGCTGGAAAAGGGAGTATGGGAAAATGTTACAGAGAGTGTTCTATCTCAGGAAAAGACGTCCTGGCTTGAAAGATCTCACCCAGGGCTAGATATTTGGCAAAAATGTTAAAGCAGCTCTGCAGAAAACAAAAAAACAGATACCAGGAATTTGGTCCATAAATCCATCATTCGTAAGCAAGGTTCTTGTCACACATGTCACCAGGACCACAGGTCTTGTGTCATTTAGTCTTGAAGAACCAAACAGCAAGGAAGGGAATGACATGCCCTTGGAGTCTGAGACTTCTCTGCAGGACCTTCATTTACAGAAACTGGTTTTAAATGAGCCCAGATTGAACCCAACATCTCCGCCAACTTCAATAGCACCTTTTAATGATTTAAACTGGCTGGAACAGCTGACAAGACATCTTGCACTGCTCAGAGAAGCTGAGGTTAGGTCAGGGAGCACCTGAGGGTGGCACACGTACAACTTTATCACCATCACATAATGTCAGGAAAAATCATTTCAATCAGGGCAGCTGACAACTCTGATTTGGGAGAAATGTCTATGTATAAAATAATGAAACACTGCATTAGGAAAAGGGCCTTGGACTACACCTGCATGTCCTATTGCCTCAGAGGCACCCAGAAACAAAGGAGGTTAGGACCAACAGAACCTCTTACAGCTGTCTCAAACCAGCAGTCACCCTCATTAGACTGTAGGATGTTAACTACACCACCACATCCACCTTCAGCACTCACCCTCAGCACTCACCTGAGCTATAGCTAAAAGAGAAAATAATTAAGGCACAAATTAAACAAGGAGTGAAATATATTAGTGAGGCTATTGATGTTGTTATTATGGAAAAAAAAAAAAAAAGTATTTAGTCCAGAAAGTCATTTGCAGCTCGTAAGGTGGAAATGTTTGTTCATTCCTGATTGCAGAACAATGCCTGACAATTTTCAGTCGTCTCTACCACAAATATCTCTCTGGCAACTTGCACGTCTTCAGCGTGACAGTGTCCCTCTTCATAGTCTAGATATTTAAAAATGAACCACTGTTTTCTTAGTTAGGAGCAGCTGGCTAAGAACCTGCTCCTTAATTAGCAGCTTCTCCCCAGGGATATTTACTCAGTAAATTTACTCTTCAGTGGAAGTGCCGCTGGTGATTCAAAAGAACAGGGCCCATCTCTTCAGCGTCCAGTGGCATTTAACTAAGAAAGTAATTACACATTTTTAGGAGATGACTCTTGCTATTTATTTTGCATGGAGAAAACAAAGAGGTGAAACTGTTGAACATGTTTGCTGATATGATTACTCAGCTATTGCATTTGCTTAGATGACACTGTTTCATAGGGTTTAAAAAAAATCCACCCCCCAATTTTTTGTAATTTCTCATGGTAGTGAAAAACATAGGTGCTTATTAGAATGCCTCCCACTCAATGCTTGAGACATTCAGGACTTGAGGATTGTATTCAGGCCATCCTATATTAAAAAAAAAAATACCACTTTCATGTTGCATTTCTTCAACTTACAAAAAAAACCCTAAAAGCCCCTAAAGGAGCCTATCTGGAGGTCTACAACCTCAGTTCACTTTGCAATCCTGCTAGGCAGCTGGAGCCACATTGAGAATGTCACTTAAACTTCAACAAATGTAGCTAGTTCCCTTACGTGACTGACAAATGTGTTTAACCTTTGTAGATATCTCATTGCCACCAGCCGCCAGTTGGCTTAACACAGGCTGATCAGCAATTAAAAAGGAACTGGCAGATGCTTCTTGCTCCAAAGCTAGAAGATACTGCAAGTCTAAAAGATGACCCAGAGGACCACAATCATAGAGCTCATCATGCACATACTAAGTGGCTTAAACACAGAGCTTATCCCAGTGAATTTAAGGGGAACACTTGTCTAAACAAAACAGCCCATGTGGCTAGCCTGAAATGAGAACAGGGCTAACCCATGGATGTAGGATAATATAAACACTGTCTCTCCGATTTAGATCATGGGTAAGCATACACAATGGTGTGTTTATGTACCCTAGAAGCGATGGACAGAGCACTGCCACAATTTGGGATATACCAGTTTGATGACTGCTGACAAATTGTCTTCCTTCTTTGTGTCACAGTTTATTTGTTGGTGAAATAGATGAATGTTAATATACTTTGGAAAATGACATGAAACCTGTGGGTGAGCAGCAATTTTAAAAAATGTTATTGGTTGTTATCATTATCTCTCCATTCCTAGATACTTCTTTTTGGTGAAGGAACTGGTTGATGCTACATTTAATTATCTTTTACAAAGTGATGCTACATTTAATTATCTTTTTTCCCTGAAGTTGACTGAATGTAAAGGTGAAGGAAATTGCTGAGGGCATCAGATGCAGTTAAATCTCCCTGAAATTACCTGCTTTCTGATGGTGAGATTTATTCTGGTAAATTTTAACCTATACCTTTTCTACACATTCTTTGGAATTTTAAAAGTCACTTTAAGGTCCTTCATTAATAAAAGCTATCTGTATGATACTATTGGATCTGATGCTCAGATCTCTCCTCCTGTCTTTAAATACACACTGGATGCCATCAGTCTTCTCATGGACAGACATTCAGTAGGTCCTATGGCTTACTCACCTTTGCATGTAGAAGAATGTTGCCAGGCTTTCATCTCACACTGTACTTTTCATTTAAGACTGGTGTAGCAGCCAGGTTGGCAGGAAGAGCTTTTATTCTTTACCCAGTGAATGAAATAAAAAGTATCAACCTATGAATTTTATTCCAAAAGTTCAACCTGGCTTTGCAAATTATGCATCATCACTAACTCTGTGCGAACAGCTCACAGGCAAAGACTGAGATCCTCTGTTGTGATACCCTGAGGAATTCATACCAACCTGCCCTCACCGAAATCCTGGCTCATAGTTTCCATTCTTTTCCTAATGTCTTTCAACCATTCCTGTTTCAGTTTTGGCAGTACAGATACCTGTTCAAGCAAGGACTTCTTTCACACTGACCTAACAAATAACCATAATGTTCAGCAATGAGAACTTGGAAAAATATGGTCTGAACAGAAAAAAGAAACAATCAATTTGAGCACTACATGATGTCTGTGGAGCAGGAGAGCAAGCAATAATCTTTTAAATAAAACTAGAGAAAAATAATCATATGCCTCTCTTCTCAAACCTCCTTTTCATTCTTAACTCATAATAAAGACAGCACAGAACTTTGTGGATTAATGGTTTTCTAAGGTTAATGATCCTTGTTTGTGTTGAGCTCTATAGACACTGCCTGGCTGCTCACTAATCTCTGGGAAATGTTCTGCTCCTCTGACCAGTAAGTCCATCTAAGCACTGCTTATTTCATAGGTTATGCTGGCCTCTGTGACTGGAGAAGTTGGATCCTTTAATCAGTGACCTTCTCTTGATTATAACAAACTCTCAAGGGATATATTTGAGTTTTATAACAAGCCACAACCATTGGCATACAAAGAACTGACTCGTGTTCTTAAGTCATCTAATGGAGAAAATTAGAAGAAGGATGAAACATTTACTTAGTAACAATCCTAGTACAAGAAACATATAATGGTAGCATTGTGATGACTTTTCTGTAGCAAAATACATGCTTATACACATATACTTTCACTACTTTACCTTCAAATGCATACTTCTGCAATCTTTCTCAGAATAATAGAATGGTTGATCTTGGAAGGGACCTCTGGAGGTCATATTGTCCAACCCTCCCTGCTCAAGCAGGGACATTTAGAGCCGGTTGCCCAGGGCCATGTCCAGACACTTTTGAATATCTCCAAGGATGGAGACTCCATAATTCTGTAGGCGAGATGTGCCAGTACTCAGTCACCCTCACAGTAAAAAAGAGTTTCCTGATGTTCAGCTGAAACCTTATGTGTTTCAGTTTGTGCCCGTTGCCTCTTGAGCGGCCTTGCAATGATATCTGCCAGCGCTGTCAGCACTCATGGGTGCATCCTACCAGGGCCCATGGATTTATGTATGTCCATTTTGCTCGAGCATTCCCTGATCCGATCCTCTTCCACCAAGCGTATATTTTCCTTGCTCCAGAATTTTCCCCTGGTCTCACCCTGGGATTCCTGAAGGCCAGTCCCATTCGTGACAAGAACTAAGGCATAAACATCCAATTTCATCTGGCAAGAAGGACAAAGTCACCTTTTCATTATCCAGCCAGCATAACTGACATGTTATGGGAAAAATTAACATGCTAATAAGGATGTTACAAGCAAGATGGAGATCGAGGTTTGCTTGGACCCAGGCCGGCTTTTCCAAATATTATTAGCTTGGGCTCTTTCTTGTGTGGAAACAGCTATACTGCTCCAAGGCAGCACTTGAGCCAGGGATTCTGCTGGACTACATCTCTCACCACACAGCTCTCTGCGTCCACAATACAGATAATTCACAACTTAAGAATAACTGAAAAATGACTACTATCAATCCTCAGGGCTAAAGGTTTTAGTAAAATGGGTTCTGAAAAGACCCTCATTTCAGAATTATTGAAGAGCATATATATATCTGCAGCATCCATTTAAACACAGGAGCTTGTGACCCTCTGTCCTTCCTCCCCATCCCTTTCAGGACAGCTCCACAGAAATCCAACAATAAAAATTACTTTTCAACTGCAAAATGCGAGCTAGGAATTTAAGTCTTCTAGGAGATAAACGCCTCCTCCAAGCAAATGGGAATGTATGTTTTCTTCCTACCTGATTATTGGCAGCAGTGGTTTGGGGTTTTATCCCAGATACCAGTAAGTTCAAAGGTAGTCTGTATATATGCAGAGCACAGATCAATTAATAACTGCATGCTCAGCCTTTCCTGCTCAATGTAATCCAATTACAGTTCCCTTATTTTTCCCTTGTGGGTCTCCAGAACATCTCTTGATCCTTCAGTGTGGCAAAATGATCTTCATGAGTACAAACATGTCCATGAATTCAGCTAATGAGACAGATCTTTCAGTTCTGTCCTCTTTGAAAGCAGATAAAGAAATCTGTCAGAGTCCTTGGCTGAAAGTTGTAGCTGCTTCTCCTTTCAAGTTAGTTTTGCACACTTAGAGATTTAGAGTGCCATATGCTAAAACAAACAAAAAAAAATTAGTTTTGGGTGCCAAGTCCACCTCTTCCTTCAAAGACTTTTTAGTGCTGGATTTGAACTGAAAACTCCAATCAGCATTCCTATTTTCTGTGAAGTGTGCTTACAGCAGAGAATCATCCAAGGGACTAGAGATGCTTCTAACCACAGGAGTTTCTCTATTTACATAAAGAAACTGATTGGGAGATCTCCTGCCACCCCAACCCTTTCTACTTATGGATGGTGCCACAGCCAGCCTCCCATTTACAGGCAACTGGGAAAATTTCTTTTACATTCACCACTCCCAATCAAACTCTCACTGGCCCCTCACATAGCGAATAACATAGGACTTTAGGGCCAACTACAACAATTGCTTGAATTTATATTTAGAAGATATATAGTCCTACCTGTCATATGAAAAAAATTAATGGCTGTGAACAAGAGCTAGACTGAGAACAATTCTCAGTCACTCACAGACAGTTGCTTGAAAACTAGTCTCCTCAACAAAGCTGTCTCCCACACTTCTCAACACAACTCACTCTCCTGCTCCTGATCTGTTAAAAATAACTATACCTGAACCTTGGCACCATTTTCCACTTCAGTCACATGAATTGTGCAGGTTGTTCAATGGGTGTTGCAAGTCTGTAAGCCAGAAGGTGTTCTCAAAAGAGAAGACAATTGCACTAGTAATAATATAGCCTAGAGGGTTCTTTCTGCAGCAGTTAGTTATGTCCTGTGGTATCTACATCCCAAAACTAAAAACCACAGGGTGGTAAAGAAAAAGAACCAGGAAAATCACCCCCAAAACCCACCCCAGTGTTTCAATAAGTCCTATTTTCCCTAATTATTTTAGCTTTGCCCCGTTGAACTCCAGAGTGCACAGCATGAACAGAATCAAAATATTCTTTGCCTCAAAGACTGAACTAGATTTTTTGCTTTTCTTTACCACTGAATGACAAGAGCTTTGTTTTTACTTGAGAAAAGTTATTGGAGATCAGCTCAACAGATTTGCAAGGCAAACACAATAAGGAGAGTTTACATGCCTTCAACAGAAAGGTTGCTTCTGACTTGGAGACAGGAAGAGGTTACAGTAGATTTCTAGTTTATTAAAAAAAAAGATCAGTAGCTTCTCACTGATTACATTTGCTTCTTTTTTGCAGAGTGTTAATTCAGCTCACTTCTATTACAGGTTTTGGTTTCTTTTCCTATTTGCTTCAAATATCAGCTGATTTCAAGATCTTATACGACAGGATAGTAGAGTTGATCTAGGTCCTGCTACTATATTCTGAGTATCAGAGACCTAACAGAAGAATTACTCAATCTGTTTTCATTTGTACTTTTGTTTTTAACTGTGCCTTTTTCCATGACTTTAATCTTTCCTATGCAATTTCAGAGTCTTGCTTTCCAAAAGAAATTGAGAACAGAGCTCACTGTGATGGCAATAGGAACTAGATAGAAACAAATTAAAAAAAGGACTCAAAGTTTTTAGTTTCTTATGAGATCAGATAATAGCTACAGATAAATTTTCAATCACTGTAGGATAGTTTGAGATTCTATCTCTTTTCTTTGATGCTGTCTGTCTGCTGTTTTTCTAGATTAGGAATCATATTGTTTCCATGGAGAAAGCCAACAACACTGAGAATCAAAGACTTAGGAAAACATTTTCAAGACAGTATACTTCATCATATTCATATCACATTTGATTACTTGCAGGGAAGGAAGAATGGAGAAAGGAGAAGCACTAACACTTTCTTTCTTAACATTTTTCTCCCCCATCAATTATTGTCTTTAGGGATCAAGGCAAAGATAATAATATTAAGGTACTGGTGACTTGGTGAAATCATGTAAATGCAAAAATGTACAGTGAAAATTTAACCTGGGAAAGAAAAAACTATTTTTTTCTTGGCAGTAGCTTCCCATGATGTGAATAACTTCTGTGGACTGACACACTGAAAAGGCTAATTAGAGATGTTTACCCATTTTCTGTAGCTTAGTAATAGGCATTGATATTAAAAATGCACTGCCAATTATTACAGTACTGCTAATCTTTTGGGTGTGGGATCAATGGGACTATGTGAGCTTTACATACATACTCATCTATATACATGTAAACGTACCCATCTATACACAATACATACACATCTATATATATGTGTAAGTTAAAAATTCATGGGTACAATATTTAAGATTGGGGAGGAGAGGACAGTGCTAAGTTATTGCATACAATTTGCAGAGGCACATGTACGATTTAGAAGCATAAATATTAACTAATGGTGGAAAGAATCCCTAAGTTGTCTTTAAAAACATCAACTTTCGAAAACTTACCCAAAAGGTGCCAGGCCATGAGCCAATTGATCAGAAGTAAGAACAACCTTGTGATATAGATAAGTTCTTTGGGGGGGAACTGTTTCTATAAATATTAGCTGCTAGGCACTACTGACCATCTCATTTTATAGCAGGTGGTCATCTGTCTAGGTCTAGAATTGTAACTTCTACGTTGACATACAGTGGTACCCCACATCTGTCATAACTTTACCTCCTTCATGAACCACCTGCCCTCTAAGGCTCCAAGCACTGGAAAGGTTTTCTGTGTGAGCAGCATTGATCCGGGTGGGTGAAGTCATGAGTGGGCATGAGGAGATTTTATTTCCTTTTCCAGACCTGACACTGGCCTGTTGGGTAACTCTAAATGAATCATTTTACTGCCACAATTCTAGTGTCTCAGTCGACATGTACTGTATCTTCTAGGGATGTGACTTTCTTTACAGACTAGCAGTCCAAAGTGTGTTGGGGTTAAATGTGATTATTTGTTAATTTTACTGAAACCAATTGATTTTACAGGAAACATTTCACACCTGACTGGATTAGACTATAGCTGCCTATACAAATTCACCTTCATATAAGCCCTTCTTAATATAGTCTAACTATGAATAAGCCTTGCAGACACTTTCACTTCTTTTATGTTAAATGTTTAACACGGGAAGTCTGAATTACCAGGAACATTCTTCTCATTGTCACTTTTATTAACTAATAATTTGCCTAGTTATTTTGTGGATAATAGAAAAGAGGAATAACAGGATACATGAGTAGTAGCTTGAAAAATACCTACAGAAGGTGAAGTATTAAAGTATACATAGACTGTTCGAATATAGTTTCTTAACAAGTGGAAAGGGTCTTGGGATTATGGCAAAGAATATTACTGCTCACCTCTTAAGTGAGAATGCCCATTCCCATTTCACCAGGAGTCTAACCTTTATTTAACCAATCAGTTATCCAGCAGGGACCTGCTTAGGTCCTAGTATATGCTGTCAGACTCAGCAAGATTCCTTGAAAATGAGCCAATAAGAGACAAAGAATCACGCTCAATTTTAATGCTAAAAAGGACATTGTTATTCATAGTCCAGTAACTTTATGGCAAACATAAACCTGTTGGAGGAAGAGAGAGTAACATATCTGAACGTTATTTTCATTGGAATAATTTCAATTCCAACAAGACTAAAAAATAAGAGGATAAGAGATTTAAAAAATGATTACATTTGGGACAAAAGGCAGAGAATATACATAACTGAAATGACTGTCTTGGAAGAATGACACATAAGCATGCACAGAGTAACCCTGAAAGAGACTTTCATGAGTTAACCAAGGTCAGCTAGTTATCTTAATAATTTTTTGCATATAGTGCTATGTTTTATAGTCCAGAGTTTTGGAGCCTGACACATTACCAACCCTCTAAACTACTGTTACCTTCATTTTACAAGTGAGTAAATAAAGGTACAGATCTGAGAAAAGCACCATTGTTTAAATTGCTTGAGTATGTCGAGAGCTTCTCCATCTAATTTCCAAAAGTACTGACAGTCCCTATTTCCGTCTGAACCAAAGCAGAGATCTGCAGATGGTGCAGCTGCCAAAATGCAAGGCTTATCTCTGCTCCTGCTGAGCTGCTACAAGAGATCCCAGTGTCCTGATCCCAACCCCTTCCCCAACCACCATTAGAGTCCCCTCTTCCAGAACTTCACAATTACAGCTTGCTTATGGTTGTATTTAATCAATAAAAGTCAATTGACTCGTGTTTCTAAGGTCATTTTACACTACTCTGGCAGCAGTAAAGGTGACTTAAATGGATATTACATTTTCATTCACTTTAGGGCTATTTTCGACTGCCTGAGTGGCATCAAGAGACCCACGTGTAACTGGCAAGCAGATTCCAAGGTTTCATCTCAGCAGGGGCTAACCTCTGCCACCCTGAAGCTACACACTGGAATATTCATATATCTGCAAATCATAAACACTTGCCTCCGAGAGCAAATCAGAGATGGAAATCTGGGACTGGATGGGAGAGGAGAGAGGGTTTCCTCAGTAGTCCACTGCCCTGCTGTGACTTCGCTTAAGGGAGATGGGTCCAGGCTGATACTGTCTCAGCCGCCCCTGCCAAGGGATTTGGATACTCATCCCATGGCAGCCAGAATGCTAGCCTCATGATATAACCAGGAGATAAACTACTGCAAAGCCCATATAGAGAATGAAGCCTTTTTTTTTTTTTTTCCCCCCTTATAGTTTCATTTGACAGTACTTGAAAGCTTAGCTATTTTGGAATTTGCAAGGCTTCAGAGTGGTCTGGGTCATTCGGTCAAATGCACATATTCAGCCACATAGCATTAACTTTCTATTGTTCTGCCACAGGCTAGTGACTCACCAATATGCTTACTCATCACTTCCAGTGCTCCAGTGCCTTATAACCCTTGAATAATTCAAACATCCCCATTTGTCTAGGATGTTTGTCTGGAGTGAGTTTTCTGAAAGCAGTGCAAGGACTCAGGAGCCAGAGTCCTACTGAGAAGATATAGGGCCTATGCCCCTAAAATCTTTACATGTTTTTAAAAAGTCCTCACACCACGTACCTTTTAATAGAAAATGGATTTACACCTCATGTTTTGGTCAGTGAACCTAGAAAACTTTGACATTTTCTGGCTTTAATATTCAGACGTACTGGCCATATTCCATTGAAACAGCCAGTGAAGAGCAATACGTGTGCCAAGACAGAATGCAAAAGATAAAATGATAATTTATTTCTGCACCAAGTGTTCTTGTACATTCATGGTATTTCTCATTCCCTTATCTTGGAGGCCTAATGGATCTCAGTGTGGAATAAATAGCAAGGAATTGCTATTGTACACTCTTGCCAAATGAAAGTCAAAACACATTTTAAGCCCCAACAACATGATTATTCAAAGACTGAATGGGCAAGTGTAGCACTGAATGCCAAATAAAGGGACATAAACAAGAGTGATGGCCATTTGCATGAACTGAATACCATGAAGTTGATAAAGTTGCAGATACAGAAATGAACTTAAATCAGTGCAGGATTCTATACTATTCTCACAAAAAACTTAACATAGTTACACTGGTCTCCCTTTGGTAACAAATCAAGAGTACTTACCATTCTTGGAAAGAATCACAGCCAAATATTCATGAAAGTAGGTGTTGATGTACAACAGAAGGCTTGGAGTATGTGCCGTGAGAAAGCTAAATGCAATATTTTCCTTGGACATCACAGCATCCGCATAAATGGCAGAGCTTGAGGTGCTTGCATTTTTTGTGACAGGATAAGGTTCTTGGAAAATATAGGTAATGGAAGTGCCGGCTTCAAATAACGCAGAAACCTCTGAAAGCATATATAAATGAAGGGAATAATTTCAGCTACTGCATTTTCAGATCTCCCAGACAGGCATGGACATGAGCTGACTGCCTCAGAAGCAGAACACTGCAAAATGCCCCTGACCCAGTTGACATCACCATTCCTTAATTCGGACCAGCAGTGTGTTCTTCCTTACAGTCTGTTTGTCTGGCACAGAGAAGATCAAAGTAGGGAGACAGACCTCTAAATTCAACAATTGTAGTGCTGGAATCAGCACTTCACAAGATGGAACAGCCCAAAATATCTGTCAGTCAAATAAATACTCGGCTTACCATCTTCTGACAGCTGATATGTAAGGCAATATTCTCTGTCTTCCCCCCACAATAAAGACAATATATTTGTCCTTTTTCAGTATCCTTTTTAAGTAAAGTCATTATTTAAAGCAAACATTGACCCAAAGACAGCCAGTAAGGGAAGCTTCTCCAAAAGAAGAGAAACATCTACCTGTGCATGCTCAGATACTAAGAACTCATGCTTGTGTTTTCAATAAACACAACATAGTCTGGCCATGAAATATACAGATGTAATAACAGCGGTTTTTCTAATGTGAGGCACAGTAAAGTCATGACGGTGATATCTTCAGCTACAGACTGACTGCAAGTACTTCTAACAGGACACTATGTGGTTATTTGATATGCCTCTTGTGGCATCGGTGCCAAATCCTCAGCTCATGTAAGTGAGCATCGTTCCGTGGACTGCAGTACAACTAAGCCAATTTACACCAGCAGATGATGCAGCCCACTTAGTAAACCTGTCGTGTTTGTGAGGTGAGGGGCAGCCATGGAAAGTAAGACACTCAGATTGCATCTTGCAGGAGTTTTGCTAGTTCCTTCCTCTCCCAAACAGCATGCTATCTAAATTGGATGTTCTTTATTTGCCCTGCTCCTTTTTCGGATGTTGGCAACATCTTCTATTAGCCACCAGAAAGATTCAGTGAGGACACATTCACCAGAGACTGAACCATGCATCAGTTTTCTCCCAAAAGCTTCACGCTTATTTTTAAATTCTCTTAATGTTTGAATGGGTTGCCACAGGAATGGAAAAAAAACATAAAAAGACTACCTCTTTTTGTCACACCATTGCTCAAAAACTCTGTAAAGAAAAGCTGTCAAGGTTTGGTTAAGGTGGACAAAGCTGGATGAGGTTTAAAAACAAGTGAACTAAATATTCAGATATGGGCAGACAACTATTATGAAAAATTTCAGCCCTATTTATGAATGTCTGGGCCAAGCTATATGCAATCAGATACATGAATCATAGTGGGATATAGTTGGTAACTTTAATAGTGCAGCTAACACCATTTTAATTTCTGAGGTCAACACCAAAGTCAACAAAAGGAGGCGTTATAGCCTGCTTAAGGTAAACACTTAGTAATGCTGAAGAGACATTTGATATTAGAAATTCTTCTTGTAACGTGGGGGACACCAAGCTGACATGGGTGAAACTGTGCTGTAATTCAGAGACCAATAAGGACTCAGGATCAAATCTCACTACTTACCCTCCTTGCAGAAAGGTCCTTCATAGGCAGAGTTGGTACAATCGCAGGAGTGACCATTATACTTCTCCACACATTTTCCTCCATTATGGCACAGGTTACCATAACTGCTGCAATGTCCTGGACATCCAGATTTAACACCAGGTGTCATTTCAGCTTTCTCTTCAAGGTCAAGTTTCTGTCCGTTTAAATGCAGAGATCGAATGCATCCCAAAAAGCCTTTTTGTCTGGAAGCTGTTCCCCCTGAAAAAGAAAGAAAAAAGGACATGCATTCCTTGGTGAGTTTGCACAGTAATCAAAGCCCTGAAGTGCAATCCAGAGGTACAAATATGAATCCATGAATTTTAAAAAACATTATCTATTATATATCAATGCATACAGTGGCAAAAGATGACAGATGGACAGCCCTGGAAACTAAAGGTCTCTATTTATTTTTATGAAGGGACTAAAAAGCTGTATGTAACACTTTCTTGTTGCCATTCTTCTTTTTATTGCTTTATCTACTGCCCCATTTGGCATTTAAACTGCAAATTCATTTGGGAAAAAGATTAGCTTCTTTATCGTATGTCTGCATATGACCTAATACATGAGAAACCCCAACCTAATTTCTTTTTTTCTATTTGTTGCCATAGTACAGAGTATAAATAACACCCTAATCCCAACAGCAGGTGAGTTACACATGCTGATGAGTCCAGATAGCAGGGATGAATCATGTTCAGCACCAGACTTGCTGGTTGAAGGGAAATGACTTGAGTCAGAATTTATGCATGACTGCCAACCTGATGTTGCATGTGAATGGTTGTTGTAGGCAAGAAACATGAGTTCAGATCACAGTTGTGTTATTTATTACAACTGTTAAACATAATTGCATTTCTTCCTAAAAACCAGATCTGTATGGATCTATACAAGAGGGCAGTTCAGCCTCTACAAGCTAAGTAGCTTCTTATCTGCCCAATGAAATTGCTAACAGTGTTACAATGAAGATTTTTTCCATAAAAGGTGGTCTCTGAGTATGATAATAATGATGATTGTTAGAGTACTTTGTGAAAATATCACCATTTTTCTTATTGTAGGCTTTGTTTGGCAGATGCCAATGTTTCGCTTTTGAAGATACTGCAATTTTGATTGCTGCTAAGAAATCTAATTCTGGTTCAGGAGTTATCAGCATTTGTTGGCTCTGAAATGCTAGCTTTATTGGTGGTTCTCCTGCAAAAGTAGTATGAAAGAAATTATCTTTCCAAATTATTCTTCTGTAGAAGTTGGTTTTATATCAAAGTGCATGAGATAAGAGATTACATCTTTTGATAAGTCCTTGTAGAAGAGTATCTCTTTTTTCATAAATTGTTTAATTAAAGCAAGACTTCTGCAAACTAAGAGAATGAAGCAATGGTCTGAAAAGTAATCTCATCAAAATCCTATTGTTCTGCTATATCATTCTAGCATATGTTTCTTTCTGGTACATTAATAGCAGAAATACTGGATTTTAATTAGAATAATTGAACTATAGATAGTATGTGTGGGACAGGTTTATTTAATGCTAATTTTATGATGCCTTTCTCAGAGAAACAAATATTTTAAAATTCCTCTTTAGCCAGCTATTCTTTTCAGGTGAGCAAATATTAGTCACTTATTTTAAAGGCCCTCTGAGCACAAGAAGCGGGTTTGCATTTGCTGCACTGTGCACATACAATCCTTTTCTTTGAAGACTTTGCTCCAAAATCAAACATAACATACAGAATTTTCAGTAATGTCCAAACAAGTAGAAATGTGATTTCTCCCTTTAAGGTTACTGGTTACTCTGTTTTCTTTTGCATGGGAGGTAACCACAAATATTACAAAAATAAATGACAGTTTCCTTGCCTCTTCTCTCTGCACACATACAAATCCCAGCTGTAACATTTAAAGAATGAGTATAAACTATTGCTAATTATTCCACTGATGTGATGTTTATTGCACTACCCATATTCTTACTACTCACTAAAGCACTTTGGAAAGCCACGTAAAGTAAGTTTCTCGCTCTTCTCATCTTCTAATGTCTGGAGAGTATAGAGCTTAACAGAGATTGTCTATATGATCCTAGATCCACACAGTATTATTAAGCAAATCTGTTTATTATTTGGGCAGTTTTCTTCAATTGACTAAGCTTAATCTTCAAATACATTCCTGTGAAGCAGAGACAAACTGAAAACAAACAAACAAAACTCTTCTTCAAATTAGGCTTTGCAGAGTCTTTCTACTCCAATAGGTCTGCTGGACTGGACAATTTCATGGATGTGATCTAAATGTCTTATTCAGGAAGACAGATTTTAGGATAAGCCTCAGGACCATAAACACTGAGGTTAAGGGTGTTCTTTGATGGGTGGAGGTGACAGTCAAATGAGACATGCTGTTTTCAGCAAGGTATTTATGCAGCTGAATGTTATTGAGAAACCTTGGGGCAAGAAAGAGAGAGTCAGAGAGGAGGGCACAAGAAGCTCACACTATGAGCACTCATAGCGTAGCTTGGTAACGCAATTGGCTAAATAATTAACATTCCATCAATGAATTGAGGATTTTCATTAAAAAGCAAAGGACTTTTTGTTGGTAAGAATGGGATTAGGGAGGCTGAAGCAGCATGAATAAGTATTAGGAGCATTCTTGCTTTATGTAACTGATACAAAGAAAAGGAAAGGGTGTGGGAGTGTAAGAAACATCATTATTATTATTTAGGAGTAGGAGAACTTGCTACGATATTCTTCAGAAGACATCCAAGTCACACTTATTAGTCTCGAACTGAAAGTTGTACAAAACAGTCAGGATACACAAGGAGTTAAGAATTAATTCATCGTCCTGGCTCCAAAATAGTCCAAAGTGCCTCCAGATTCCTTTAAAAACAACAATAGTAAACAAAGTACGCCTCTTCTGTTTTTCTCCTTCCTTTTCTCTGTCTCCAAGGAAAGTTTCTCAGATGTTGAGTTTCTCTGGGGTATGTTGCATTTGGACTGTCTACAACAGACAGAAGAGATTCACCCAAGGATTTCTCATTCCCTTGCTCCCAAGATAAACACAGGAACCCAAGCACTTAACTTTGCTAGTCTCCTTAACATACCAAATGAACAGCACAAAAACTTCTGATCAAGGCTTTATACATCAAATTAACTTCTTAGTATTTTTCTTCTCAGATGTCACCAATCTGAGTGCAATCCTGTTCTCAGTGGTCTGCGAGGACTGTCTTTCCCCTCCCCTCCCCATACTGGAGTGTTATGGTCATGCCTTTCTCCACTAGATAAGCAGAGTTCCATCTCAGACTACACCATGAGAGGAGATGATGACACACCTCCTCCAGGACCACAGGGATATACGAGGAGACAGCTGCACTATCTATAATGATGTCACTCATTTTGAATGCTGAAAGCGACTGTCCATTGAAAGGATTGATTTTTGCCTGTCCTTTCAGAGCAAATAATGTGCCAAATTGGCCTGTGGCTGGGCAGTTTGGTGCAGTTGATATTATCCAGCCTGTACATTTCTTTGGGGTTTGCTTTTTCTACTGTAATTTAAAAATTAACAGAAGAAATGTAGCCAGGTGCAAGGATATCTATGCTGTGACTGAGGATTATAAAGCAGCCTAAAGCAGTTAGATACCCAAGACACATTAAAAGAAAGTGAGAAATGGTTTTCTAATTCCTTTAGGCTGCTTAAAAACCCATGCTTGTTTGATTTTGGGCGTACTGGCAATGAAAAGTCATTTCTCCCTTCCACTTTGCACACACAGAAGCTATCTCAGAAGCCTTCCACATACTCCATGTATGCCCATGTTGGCCTTAAGCAGACTTTCTGTCTTTATTCTAAGTAATTGAGCAAGTGTGGCTGTAGAAAAACTCTTTCTGGTACTACATAGATAAATACATAAGTGCACTGTGAGTCAATTATACGTTTAACACAACAGTTAATCATACCAACATTATTTAATCTACACTTTTGTCTCTTACTGACTATGCAGAACTGTTTCTCCACAGCAGAGAGAAACCATAATTGGATACAATTAGATATTTATAGGAAGTGATGGAATAAAACAAGAATTGCAAATTTGAATCCTGTCACATTGTGTTGCTATGGATGAGGAGATAAAAGAAGAGAGATTAGAATTGAATACCTCCATTTTGACTCCCCTCCTTTTGGTTTTCCCCAGGCAGATCCAATAAGAAGGTAGCCATTTTCTATGGTTTATTTTGAACAGCATGTGTAAGAAATCATCTCTGCAGTGGAATCCTGGGAACATCAGGCAATGACAATTTCTTACACATGCTATGTGGCGTCCTGGCCAGAGCAAATGTTTAGGTTCTGCTCCCCCAAGGGGAACATCCCCCAAAGACAGATGTGCAGGGCAGACATTATGTCAGCAAGATGCAAGAACAGCCAATACCATTGAATCAAACACAAAGCAGGGCAATGAAAGGTGGCAGGGCACAACTGAATGGAAAACATGTGGTACAGAGAAAAATGACACCCAAATTCCAGCATTTCTGTGAATACAATGAATAGTATGCGCATATGAGAAAAAGGATCTGATTCTCAGCTCTATCAATTCCTTTTATACAATATCGATGTATAACAGAGACTTTGGGGTAAACAGAAATCACTACATGAGAGCATCTTTCCAGGATATGTAAAACTCTTGTGAACTTCTCTATCTGGGATGTTGTACCAGCTCCAAAATGGAAGTATTTTTGAAAGCATTGGTGTGCAGATAATGAATTATGCCTACTTTATGCTTATCAAGACCAGAAGTGAAGAAGCTTTCTCGCAGATAGTACTGTTAATCCAAGCAATGTAATGTGAGTTCAAGCCCAGTAAGACATGCCTAACATTCAGACATACTCCACGGAAATACAGTTTAAAAACATTAAATACACCCATGGTTATACCTAAGTTGAAAATTGATTTTTACTTTACCAATGACCCAGGCAGGATTAAGTTCAAGAATATGCACAACTCAAAATTAGCATAGGGACAATGTAAGTCATGGTGAGACTCCCAGGTTCTGCGACAGTCTCTGAACACCTGGATTTCTCTACTGGAACAAACAACCATGACATCCAAACACTGAACTGACTGTCATTATATATCAGCTAGTGTCCCTCTGAGACAACTGAAGTTCACATTTTTCGCAGTCTTCAGGACACAGCTTTGCATTAGTTCATAATCAGTGTTTTCTCCATCTAAAAGGACTAGGCAGTTGTTGTGACTTGGGTTTTTTTGGTTTGGTTTCTTATGGAAGAGAATATTTGCTCACACATACAGAGTATTTTTACCTCTGAATGCAGTCTTTTTTAATTCCTTGCCCAAATTTAAGAGACAGAATATTACGTTCTCCCATATTTCAAGAAAACTGGTAGCAGGGTAAGAAAGACAGAAACAGCATCAAGGTCTCCACTCAGGAAGATGGAAGTGTGAATTCATCCATTACTGGACATAAAAGAACCTACACACGTAAAAGAGAAATCCTTGAATGCTTAGTCATTGGAAAATCTTCAGTAAAAGCCTAAATCTCCTAAAATACTTAAGTCTGTCAATCTGAAGATAAATTTCCAAGGAAAGTCAGGCCTTCTTAGCTCCCATCCTTATGAAGTTTTTAAAGGCTGATTAACTTCCTCACAACGTGTCAGTATCACCAGATCAGAAGTAAATGAAGCACAGCTCCATGACTGCCTACAACTGGTTTGTTAACATTGCTGGAGAAAGCTTCTGTTCAACTTTCTTTACTATAAATCATAGAAAGTAAGAAGTCCGTTTGGCAGGTCAGCTTTTAAAAAAAGCCAACAAACATAAAACCCCCAAAGCTATATTCTTCTATTACATAGAGACCCAAATATATCCAGGTTTTGGGTTAAGAAGGAAAAATCTGGCCAAAACAGAAGTAAATAACTCATTCATAAAACCGGCAGAAACAGTTGACTGGGAATTAATTGGTCCAAATTAGCAGAACTCCTTTAAAAATATGTTATATGCCAACCACCCCGTAGTCAAATTTTACAAATGTCCAAATTTATTTTACATTTTTGATCTACTGTATATAACTCCCTAAAAGGAAAAGACATAAAACCGCCTCACATATACTGCATATAGGCTGACATCTCTGAAGGAACAGGAAAATAATTGCAGTTTGAAAGCTACAGTGGATCTCCATTTGATCATCATCATAATGTTACATGATACTAATATAGTTCCTTTACCCCAAAGGATCAATAAATCCTTCCAGAAGATAAATAAACTAAATTAAATTTTGACATTGAGCCTTATTTATGAGATCTACAAAATATTTGAATTGATTCTGGAGAAGAATCAAGAAAAAAAAAGGTTATATCTTAATGACTAGCTACCTCCAAAGTTCCATGTTAAAATGGAATGAAATAGGGAGATTCAATCAAAAACTATTTGGAACATTTTAAAAATAGCAAATCACATCAGTTATATAGATTATTAATTAAGAATGTGCATACTAATTGTGGAAACCCCTTAATCACTGTCAGTATGCAGAATGCTGCAGAAACAAATACGTTGTGGATTATAGGGGGAGTAGGGAGTGATATTATGTGCTGTTGCTTCTTTCTTTTTTACAGTGTTGTTTATGCATTTATTTTTCAGATGGGATAAAATTCACTCCACACGGTTGAGGTATTAAATCAGTTGCTTCCTATTAGAGGTTGGAATGAGACCTTCAGTAGGGACAAATTATGCCACATCTGTGTATTTTTGGACTTCTGCCACTTTTCCCTGGAGCACCTGTGGACAGTGTCAGAATCAGGAGGCTGCCCAGGTTTCCATCTCTTCTGACTGCTCTTAGGAAAACTCAATGAGTCACGGACAGTTTTGGCCTTCAAGATGATAGAGCTAAGGGCTGAAAAAGCACTCCTAAAAATATTAAGTTTTGTGTCCCTTTTGTTCAGGGCTCAGTAAAAGTGTGGATGGACAAATGAATGCAATCTATTTACTGCACAATGAGATCTTTTCACCTGTTGGCTGAGATAACTATGTCCTAGAGTTTACTGTAAATGTTAAGGACAATCAGAGAAAAATTTAGGTTGGAAGTTACTGCTGGAGATCAACTGGTCCGACCTGTTCTTCGAAGCACACTACATTCAGATGAGGTACAGATTCACTTCACCAAGACCAATGGGACCTTTTCTGCACAGCTGCTATCCATCTACGCAATCCCCAGCTTGTACAGATGTATGATGCTATCCTGCCCCAGGTGCAGAGCTTTGCATTTGTCTTTGCTGACAAGGGTTCCTGTTGGCATATTTCTCTGTTGAGGTCCTTAACTACCATGGATTTCTATGATGCTATGCAGGAGTGAAAGAAGACAAAGCAGAATTAAGTTACCACATGCAAACTCAATGGTGAAACAATAGCATTACCAAGGTATGGACACAGAAATATTGTACATATCTACAGAAACACTTAAATTGCCCTTACCTACAAATAATTGGCTGTTGAGCTGCAAGCGGAAGTGCCCATCAGCAGGTGCCTCCAGGACCTTCTTGGGGAGGTTGTCCACCTGGAGAGAGGTTTGCTTGAGGTTTCTCTCTGCTCGGACATAGTGCCACTGGTTGTCATTCAAGGGTGTGGGAGACTGCACAGTGGCTTCTGTGGGGCCATTCCCAACATCTATGGAGAAGGTGATCTCTTTGGGGGCTGGAATAGATGAAACAGATGTGAAGAGGAAGTGAAGGTCTGAATTAAATTGTGGTTTTGACATCATGAAATCTTACATAAATATAGGGTCCATTAACTTTTATATCAGCAAATAGTACAGCCTCATTTACCTCCCATCTCCTACACAGCAGCTTACACATAAATCTAAGCCTGCAGCCTCACTCTTTGATCTCTGCTGTGATTATGCTTGGCTGTGAGTACCCAACTTTTTTTGCTATAACAGTTACAGTGCTCTAGAAATAGTAGTTCGTTCTCTTTTTGAAGTAAAAGTGCCAAATGCTGTACGGAAGTCACATAATAGTAGCAAAAGATTTTGGACAAATAATGCTAAGATAGGGCAAAGGATGAAGGAGCTTCTTCTGACTAAATTTTTCAAAATGCACGTACTTAACAATTACAGAACGTGGCTGCAAATGGTAGGAGAGAGTCTTACAAGCATTTGTTTGCCTGAATAAGCCTGACCCACGAAGCAAGGAAAAAAACCTAGTTCATTGGTGATCCTAAACTAAAGGGGCATATGTAACACATGTCCAGAGATAATAAGGCTCCTAGAAACAGGACGATAACTGAAAAACAACAGCCACAGAAAGGAGTCCATCTTGCTCTGCTGGAAGCCTGAAAGGGGCCAGAACTTTTTAACACTCTTGTTACTGATTATTTTTCATCTTCCTAAAATGCTAAATACACCAAAAAGACCAAGAACCAGGTCCACAGACCACACAACCAGAAGGTTGTGGATTGAAAATTCATAAAAACCTGTTATTTCAAGCCCAACATATTGGATAGGTCTGGTTTTGGAAGCTGCTTCTTAGTTAAATAGGAAACACTCTACAGGGATAGACAAAGATCTATTCTGAGCCCCTGCATCTGCTAAAAGGCCGCTTCACTTTGAAGCAGCTGGTCTGTGGAACTTCCTTGATACAAGGCCTTTGGGCTGCAAATTCCATCTGGCAGCAAGAAACACAACACCAAACTATTAATGAGAAGCCTAAGAGTAAAAGACAAGACTTTCCCCAAACTTTTAAATAACTCATTTCTCTGGGAGTACAGATTTAACACACATACAAAAGCTTTCACTAAACAATCCTCCTATTTGTTTGCAATATTTGTTATATTTGATATCAAAATGACATTTTTACTTCTATATCCCTGACAATAAAATGCAGTACACACTGAAGAACAACCAAATTGGACTTTGATGTGCAATTAATAGTAAATCATACCTCATTACCTTGTGATAATGCACCATGACATTTACCATTGGTTTAATGAATCACAGGGCCTTGGGGCCCTGTTTTATGTTGGGGGTATAATAAGCATATTATAAAATGCATAGCACTCAGTTTGTTTTTCCTAAGCTTTACAGAATTTAGAATACAGAAGTCATATTTCATGTGAAAGCCATGGTACCCTTTTGTCACTAATAAATATTTAAAGTCATCAGAACAGGAGCAAGGCAAAACCTCACTAATTAAGTTCCCTGCTACTCTCCTTTATATACTGAGTAGCGGTTGTACTGCAGTCACTTACTAGATTTCGAAGTATTCAAGGCTTATTACAACTGTGACTGACTTATCTTGCATTAGTATCCTGTCCTTCACAGACTCTCACCTCATAGCTGTACCATACACTCTACGTTCCTCTGAAACAGTAGGGCTGCATCAGACTGGGTATGTTGCTGATACAGAAATAAAAGTAACCATCACAGTAGTTGTATTAAATTTTTCATCTTTCAACTAAAATTACAGTCTACAGGTACAGCTAACCAGTAGCTTTTTCTCTAAAGAGAAAAAAAAAAAAATTCAGTGTTGAAAAAGTAAATTCAGTCACCAGTTTGTTTAAGAAACCTAGCCATAACAAAATCAAGTGTAATGACCAAGGCTATGCAGGGAAACTCTGACAGGAGAAGTAGATAAGATTTATGAGTCTTTATGGCTCCATCTTATCCTCTTCAGGCTGCTCCAACCATCTCAAGAAAATATGTCCTTCCCACTCCCCTGCACCTGCCAAATTGTGCGAATACACCAAGATTTCTCGACGGTGAAACTTACAGCTTATTTCAACTCGTATGAAGTCTTTAATCCCAAAGTTTTCCAAGAACACCCCAGAGACGGCGGTAGTTTTGAAGAAGAAGGAGATGTCTGCGCTGACCTCGGCATGGAAGGTGGGGAATTGCAGGTAGGAGGCCTCTGTGTTGAAGGAAGCAGCATTCCAGAACTGCCCTGCAAACACAACCCCCTTCTCTATAGTTAATTGGCACAGGACAGCAGCTGCGAGCTGCACGTGGAAAGCCACCTTTCATCACATAAATATATTTTAAAAAAAAAAAAAAAAAGAAAGCGGGAACATTCTGTACCTATGGAAATTGAGAAGAGCTAGTACTCACTGTCTCCATAGCAACGCAAAGGGCCGATTTTCCAAGCAGCCTCAGAATTTGATCTGTTTGTGTCAGTGATCACTATCTGAGTTACAGGCAAATGGTCTTTGAAGGCAAGGAGGCCAGTATCATTTGTCCTGGATTATAATAAACAAACAGAAAGAGACAGATTAACCACAGACAAAATCCCCAGCATTCCTTATGCAAGGCAATATTTGAAAGATGCTTACTTAAAGATGAAAGGTCTTTTGCAGAATTACCTAGAAGACTTGTGACCAGTACACGCTGCTTAAGATACATACATGCAGATGTATGCTCTATGCTCAGGCATAATACCGACCCCTGAAGATGCTGTATTTGGATACATGATGCTATCCGGTATGGACTGTGTGTTTCAGTTGTGCAGAATGATGGTGGAGCCGAGGCAGAGTGCTGCCTTTCTGCCCAATGGACATTAATGTAAACTGGGCTCTGCTGAGTTTCCGCAGCAGAATGAATTTGATGTGGATCAGGTATAAGCCCAAGTCTGCATTTCTGTTAAGTTAGCTGGAGACAGATAATGGCAGTTATGCTGGCTTTATACTTTATCCGGGCAGGAAGAGGACATGCGGTACCTGATCCAGCTCGCTATTAGCACGGGGCAGCCAGACAATACCTGATCCAGCTTCAAGACGGCTGGTACGCAACTGACTTGGCACACTGCGAAGACAGTTGAATTGTGAGTGAGTTTGCACTGAATCAACCCTTTGCATTATGCGTGTGCGGAAATTTTGGTTCAGCAACTGAAATACTGAAGGCTGATTTACTGCATTGTTGAACTACAGTCTCTTGTTTGTATCAGCTAGGTTTATTCATCAACTGCAACTAACTTACACATGGCTGCTAGAAAGGAAAAGAAAAGAAAGACAGACTCCTAAAGGATCATTTCTTTGTTTTTACTCTCAGTGTGCTGGGTAAATTGTTGTCTCCAAAATGCAGCATGGCATTTCATGGCAGCCCTCTGGTCCCTAAGCTGATTTGACTTTGACTGGCTTTGACTCTGGCAGGGCAGACGGATGTGCATTCATCCCACTGTACTTCATGAACTGAACTGAGTCCCTCAGGCATCCAATCCTGACCTTACCAGAGTCAAACTGCCCTCTCGAGGTATTTCTCTGTCGATTGATTATAGAGAGGCGAGTGCTAGCGAATTTTATCTCCACAGTGATGAGTTTTTTCTTCTCCTAGCTCTTTTTCTCAGGGTTAAGGTTCGCTGTGCATCTGGGCACATAAGCCTGGCAGAGCATCCTTCATGGAGCCAAATCTTAATAGTTTTGAAGAAAAGGATCCCTACCTCTGCATGGCCCAGCAATCTGCATGCAGGGTCTGGACTCAACTCACCTGTGCTCAGAGGTGGAAAAACTACATGCTGCATGTGGGGATGGCAACAATGACCAGATCCAAAATGCCAATAATCCCAAATTTACACCCACTGCTCTTTCAGGAAGGTATGACACAAAGCCACAGGAAACTCAAAAAGTGATACCACTGCCGAAGAGTCTGACATCCCAGGCAGGATCCCTACCCATAATACCATCTTCCACAAATATACCTCTCATTATAGTTCCAGCTGTGGGAAGGGACATGGGGCTTAACAAAGAAATAATAAGGATGAACACTGTAGGTGTGCTCTGAAACACAACCTTGGATGTTTGCTTGGCTAAGTGCTCCTCTCTGATTAAAGTTAGAAAAGATAGAAGGGGTATTTTGATCTTTTTGATAAAGGCTGCATACATTTCCTTTATTTTTCATTGTTGCTAATTGCATGCAGCACAGTTAATTGTCTCATAATTCCAAGGGGAAAAGGAGAGGTACCCTCTCTGACCCTAACATTTTTTTCTTGCTTCAGTGGGTGTCTGACATGCAGATAATTACAGACAAAGTGCAGCAAGATGAAATTCCCAGGCACAAGGCAGAGTGATGCCTTCAATACAGACTCAGAAGGAAAAATACCATGTATGAATCAAAGTACATGGTCTCCAAATCTCTTCACGGAGGTCTCTCAGCAGCATACTTATATAGCTATTGTATCAATCTTGGAAAGTTAGTGTAAACGCTCTCAACAGATTATGAAACAAAAGCTGAATTATTTGAGTATTTCTTAGGAAGATAATGAAATAAAGCATTTCAGCAGGTGGGAGGAAGAAGAGTAGGCAGAATGAATGAAAGCAAGACAGAAACATGCACAGAAAGAGGACATAAAATATGCAACATACACATGAATAACTAAGCTGGCATTTACTTTTTTAAAATAATAAATAAAAAAAAACCACAACAAAATATTTAGGGAAGTTTCCTGCAAATTTATTTTCATTCAAAAAATAGTGCAGTCTTTTGACTAGCTATGATCAGCATTAAAATAAAAATCAGTCTCTTCCTACAGCTACCACTGAAGTTATCTACAAAAAAAAATGAAATGGTGACATTTTAAAGATATCTATTCCACATCTCTGAAAACTGCATTACTTATTAGATATTCTCTTATATCGCATGAAGTTCTTTTATATCAAATTTTATGACTCTGAGTTTTTACTAGTTATATGCCAGCGTCACAGAGAATTTTAGTAGCATAGCTCAACTGTGAGAAAGAAAAATATTCCAGAACTAATAAAGATCTACACTTTTATGTTAATGACTTGAAAACTCAATCAAGTTTCTCTTGAAGCTCAAACAGCACATTTTATGTATTTTATTCTCCCACACATGGAAAAAAAGAATTGTGTAAAGATATGTATTCTCATACAAGCAGACACTGAAATAAAACCTATCAGAAAAACATTCTACCCTTCAGGGAATGTGCTAATGACAGGAACAACATACCTATTGTTGCAGTTTTTTATTATTACTTCATGGGGAGAAATCAAGTTTTTGGTGAAAAGTCAACACCTAAGATGTTTCAGCTGAGAAAAGAGATTTGAAGACACTATGCAGGCCCTCATGGGAGCTAAAGTTTGAGTGTCTTAAATTCCTGGTATTCTTTAAGTTGAATCATTTCAGACTCCATTTCTTACAAAGCACCACAATTCCTCTTCACTTTACATGGTACACCATGGCAGCCTCTCAAATATAGTGTATTATGCCTCAAAGAAGAGCAAGAAAGCTTCATGTACCTGTACAATAATTTCCTGGAGGCACTGCTGTGGCACTACAAAATACAAATATTCCAGGTTTGGACAAAACATTTGGAATTTTGCCTGAAGGGGGTTTGGGGATCACTTCTAATGGACTACAGTTTTCAAATAAAAAGTACTATTTTCTGATAGAAAGTATCTGCGCTATGATGTGCACATACATGATTGTCTTTTAAACAAAAATAAAACCTTATTACATTCATTATTTTTGCATTTGTTCCCAGAGCTAGTTTTTACTTATATGTGTTTTAAATTAGCAGTTCACATACACTTAAAACCAGATTATATTTGGTTTTCCACAGCTGCTTCTCAGGTTTGCCAAAACCGCTACTTTATTTCTCTTCGCAGGTTTCACACAGCACTCGTGACCACTTCCATCGAGCATGCCTTTTGTACCATGCTACGCCCTGCTTCTCAGTATTGAGAACTATAGGTGGGTCCTGCCTGCAGAAGGGTCCTGAGGGGTGATGCTCCTTGGCCAGGAATGTAAGTTAAGTCCTGATTTCACAAAAATCTAAACAGGTTTGATCCCATTCCTGAAAGGAGTCCTGCACGCTCAGAAAATGGTACAAGTAAATTAACAAACTTGGGAAGTAGACCTCCTGCTTACCTGACTTGGCACTCAATTCGGCACAAATTCAGATGAAAATCTGAATGTTTTTCAGAGGGTGGAAAGCACCCTCAATGAACAGATGTTTCTCTGAGCTCTTTGCATAAGGGGTATTATCAATTTGTACTTCCCACAAGCAAAACCAAACCAAACCAAATCCAATAATGCCCTTTAAATTAAATCACTGTTATATTTTTAGTCATGGGTATTAAATACAGTTGGATGTCATCTATTTATCCATGTCTGTATCTACGCAAAGGACTTCCTCAATGAACTATGAGGCATGTTACATGTCAAACAAAAGCTCTATGCATGGAGGGAAGGGGGGCAAAGGAAAAAAAGAAGAAAAAAATTTCGCTGCAAGTACAGTAATGCTAAAGGTGATAGTGCAGCAACTGGATACTTTAAGATGTAGCACAGACAGTCTTACCTGTAAGTGACAAATAATTATTTTGATGGTAGCATTATGAGACTATTTTTTTTCTTCCTGGCTACTAATAAAAGCACGCTCAAAAAAATCTCACTCTATGGCATCCTAACAGTGTAAGCCATCATAAATTGGTAATCTCTAGGTAGCTGTTTCCATATTTTTTCTAACAGATGGTAGAGCAGTGGTGCCATTAAATATAATTTCTTCTCATATGATCCCCTATTGGTACGTTTTCTTCTTGTAAATTAATGAAAACTCTGGTGGGGTCTGAGCCTCTGTAGCTGAGATATTCAGTACAGATTTTCATGAATACAGTACATTTGGGGAAAAGAATACTATCATCAGCAGATGTCAATGAACAGGAATAAGGAATGGGCCAGTGAAACAGGCTTCCATCAGAGAAAGTTTTGAGCCCTGAGCAGGCTGTATCACTAATAATCCAAAGGAATACATTTTAATTGCTATCTTACCCACCAGCCGCATCCAAAAATGCTTTACTGGGTACAATAATGTAGAGTCACAGTAAAGAAAAAAACGGCAGCAGAAGGGAACATACCTAAGAGTTGAAGGCAAGATGCAGTGGCTGTATTTTGCTGAATTAGAGAAGAGGTACAGAGAAAGAGTTTGGTAATGATAGTAATGAACTGATTCCTGACACCTTCGGGGCCTGCTACAGTCAGCTCTCTGCAGGCAGCTTTTCTAGTTTGTTGACAAATGCAGTCATGAAGGCAGATATCCAAGACAGCTCTATACAGGCCAGGTCACCTCCGGCAGGGTTTATTTTTGAGCTCACAGGCTCTGCAGAGTTGCCTGCACTGCTTCTGGGGGAACGGGGTCAGTGCGGGATAGTGGCTGAGCAAACAAAACCTGTCAAATCTGGGCTCGTCAGTGGCTGGGTTTCTCTGCCCTGCTCTCCTCAACCCTTCCAGTTTTAGCATCCTGACTCTGGCACACCTTTGCACAAATATAGCTCGTCCAAAGAGGGCTTCATTCACTTCCACAGGGCTTTGCTCCTCCTAGAATAAAGCTGGATATACTCAATATATCTCTGGGACCAAGGTGGGTCTGACAATAGTAATATCCCTCCTCGCTCCCCCTGCCCCCGCTTCTTTTCATGTCCTGTGGTTTCCTTGTGGCTTGCAGTACCCTGAAGGCACGGTAAAGAGGTGAACGCATGTAACTTTGGAAATGGGAAGAATCAAAGGCTTAGTTCCCCAGTGAAGAAGGCTGTTCTGAAAGATAAAAGAAGAAGATACTCCTACAATTTTAATAGTAAGGCTGGAGAATAGAAATAAAAGATGGCCAATCAGCTACTGGTTGGAATCAACACTGCCCACCACACTCTGCTGAGATGCCTGAGCTTCCTGTACAAAATGACTTCCAGAGATGCTGCTCTTTCTGTACAAAATAAGAAGCTGTAAAATTCTCTAAATTCACAAGGTTTCCAGGTGAATGCAGTCAGTAAGAAATAGGTTTGGTCTGATGACTAGCTTCAGTCAAGTGTTTGCATTTGAAGTGGAAAATGGATTCCAGAGAGGCCAAAGTAGCAAATGGACTTCAGGACATTCATGCGCCACCACGGCATGAAAGAGGTTCCTCTCGTTTAAATGAAAGGTTTGGTGAGCAGCAAGACTTTCATTGCCAAGGCAAGAGAATTTTGCTTGAGATGAAACACAACCTGGGAGAGGTATTTAGGGGTCCAAAGGATCTCTAGAATGGACTTAAGATCACAACCCTCTCTGCATTTCAGAAATGCTTTATTCTTTAGATCAGTTTAACAACTTTCCCCAATAATGCCTGCATCAAGAATGCACCTTCTGTTTCAAACGGCACACCCTTTGAAAGACAATCACTTTGAAGGTAAGTGCTTGAAGCTTGATGGCAAATCCATCTCATCTATACAAAACTTGTCCCAACAGTTAACTGTTCTTAGTGTTGGGGAAGGGGAAGAGAGAGAAAGAAAACATTTTCTGAACTAGATTTAACTTTAGCTTGCAGCCACTGGGTTTCTATGAATGTTCCCACCCACTAGCAAGAGCTTTCAACAGCCAGGAATCTCTCTTTTTTGGAGGCATGCATAAACTACAGTCAAGTCACATTTAACACCTTTCCAGACTCCTTGCTTGGGTCAGAGTGGCAACTTATGCCTCAGCTCCCTCAGCAGAGGTCTTCTCCCATTCTCCAGCAAATACCATGAAGATGTTCCACTATTCTGCAGTAACAGAATTAACTGTCATCATACCACAGAGTTTGGAAGTATGGTGAGGAGCTGGATGGAAAAAAGATACTTTTCACTAGAATGCTTTAATAAAAAGAAAGATGAAAAATATAAAAACCTTTCCCATATAACATGCAGCCAATTATATTCCTGTTCATTTGGCCAACATAACTCCAGGGGGACCAACTTGGTGTCAAGTAAGAGACAGAGACAGCAGCTGGCTCAGGTGTCTGCTTAGATATCATTTAAAAGTCAACATGCATATTGTGTGCTGCCAAACACCTGGCTCAGGACTTTTTTCAGGTCTGTTTGCTCTTGTTTTCCATTTCTTTTGCTGCTCTGAGAAATTTGTAGCTTCTTCTGCACCCAAGACTTAGTCTAGGGAAACCAAATCAAAGCAAAATCCTAAGCCTGTCTCCTGTTCAGAAGGATGCTCCAGCTATTCTGGTGTGTTCCTACCTCAGAGCTGCAGTGAGCAACCTGATTTAACTAAAAGGAGCAAAAATTATTTTCTGGCTTTCCAATCTGCAGCACCCATTTTATTTCATGCTAAGGAAAATAAATGCATCTACTGCTGTCTTGCTTCTTCCACTATAATGTATAGCAGGTTAAAGTCACAGTTCAGGTCTCAGCAGGTTTCAGATTAAAATGCTCATTATATATCAGAGGGTCAGTGTTCTAGCAGAGAAACACGAAAGCAATCTTCAAGAGGCATGAAATTTCTTATGTTTAGAAATTCTTTGTAAAGGTCAGGGTTTTTTTAGCTTTTAAAAAGGCAACCTGCAATTTAGAATACTACCAAAGTCCAAATTTCAAATGGATTAAAAACCAAACCAAAACACCTGAACCCCCAAACCAACAAACAGTAGGCAGTTTAGCTGAGGAAACTTCTATGTATATCCTGTTATTATAATGAAATTAGGAGAAACAAGTAGCTCTGTGAGCATAACTCACTTAGGTCTCATTTCCTTAGGAGACTCAGCTGAAACATTATAAAACTGCATTTAGCTTTCACCTTGCATTGGTTTGTACAATGTAGCGATGCACTGTCCTGCAATCTCAGACTACGACCCCAATGATCTGCCAGTGTAACACACCCTGCTCTGTTTGAGTAGCAGCTCACCAAAAAGCAAAATGTGGATTATTGGCAGAGCCAAGCACCAGTAAAAACAGATGCTTTTGATGCTCGTGCAAACCTCACCAAAGTGCTTCTCGTAACCAAACATTAAAGAAAAGATAGATTAACATGCACAGCCAGGCCTTTCTATACAAATCTATACAAATGATATTCATAAACCAACACTTACATAAAGATCTTCCTGAAGAAATCCCTTACAGATATGATTTTTGAAAGTGACTAGTGACCTCAGGGATATAAAGGGTCCAAGTGAATAATCACATTGTCTGGAAATGAGGCCCTCTTGCAAATGCCACACATTGAGCAACCAAAAAAGCCCAACACTTACAGTGACAAGTAATTTCCAATTTTTTTTTTGTTTATTTCAAGACCCCTTACAGTTCCTTTTCTCTTCTAAGTGAAGGTTTCATGGGGATAATTCAGACACTATTTCAAACACAGTAGCCTATTACAGCAAAACATTTCCTGTCTACTTCCATTAGTTGTAATTCTGAACTACTCGAGGTTAAAATATCTTTTTTTAGAGAAAGGGCTCTCCTATCAGTGAGTGGTCCAGAAGGGAGAGAGAGCAAAGCAGAGTTTTCACATGTTTTTTCACAGTGTTTCAAACTGTACTTTCAACAACACTTATCTGGCATTACTGTCCCCTCCAACATAAGTATGGAATTAATTGGAAAGTTCACCAACTAGCCTTCAGCTGCTGGAGAGTCTCTGAAGGTGCAGAGAATGGGAGAAGGTTGTGAGGTGGCCTTTGCATATTCATGTGGCATCGAGGCACAACAAAGGTCCGAACCCAACAAAGGTCTGAACCCTTTGAATGTTCATGCTGTAAGTATAAAACTTCCTATGGAGACTGAACCAAAACCTACAGAAGCCAAAGGAAGTCCTTCCGTTGACTTTAAAAAGCTTAGGACCCAATGTAAAAAAAAAGTTAAGGTACATACAGATATACCGTTTCATAAGAAAAATACAAGGCTTTTTGATAATATAGATTTCTTGTTCTTTAGCTGTCTATATCTGAATTCTGCTGTCTATGCCTGAATTTTCTGCTCTGATATATACCCATGCACCAACCTCCTAGAACCTTTATTCACGCAATGTTCCAACTGAATCAATGGAAATTTTTAAACAAATAAAATGACTGGATTTGGCATTCAACAACAAAGATTTTTTGAAGACAACCCATTCCAGCAAACTGCTTCAGCCAGATACCTTGTCTTTGAGTCAAATAAGAAATTTAAGATGAAATCAGAAGTTCACCTCTAGTTTGACTTTCATTCTCATTTGATCATACTCAAGCCATTCAAGCTTTCTGAGCTGTGAATTGGGAAAAGATTTAAGCCTTCTTGCCCTACTTCCTATCCCCAGCTCTCACACAGACACTACTATACACGTTAAAATTATTACCATTCTTCTCTATCTGCGTCACAGTTGCAAAAATATCTCATATCCAGACAACTTTCTTCCAGTCCACATGCACACTGTTGAATGCCCGGAAGAGATCCTCCCCAGTAAAGATGCTTTTCATTGGCACGGCCAACCCACCAAGCAAATGGCATTCCATCTGGATGAAAGGGAAAGAGAGGGGAAAAAAAGAGAAAAGAGAAAAAGAGAGAGAAAGAGAACTTGATAAGCAAATTGGATTCTCCTGAGAATGAAAAACAGAATGGAGGTGGACGTGTTAAATAATACTGAAAGAAAAGATGCAAACTACAGACAAAGCAACAAACTGTAAACTTTGCCCAAATTCCATTTTATGGAATACACATTGAGAAAGCAAGAGCTTTATGGTGATCCTGTTTGGTTTGAGGAGCAGATGTTTTTCCCATAGGGCTCACATGCCAATCGCTCATGAGAACCTTGACCAATTTCAGATGCAAAGACTTTTGATGTGTGAACCCAACACCACTGTCTGCACCAGCTGTGTCTAGTGTTTTTGTGTGACACTAGAGGGGAAATCTGATCGCTGAAGGAGTCTGAAAAAAATCCTCCTACCAGGACTCACACTGCACAGCTGTCTTAAACCACCCAGTATTGGCCATGGACCTCTTGCAGAGTCTACCCATTATGAAGGAGACTCTAGCTCTTACATCAGGGTTTTTTACCTTAAGACTCCTATCTAAAGAGCAAAAATCTTCAGAAATACCACACAAACTAACCTATTACTATGGGCTTAGTACAGTTCCTCTCAAAACTAAGACCAAAATTTGTATCGGTTTCTAAGGGAGCAGGACTAGGGATTTTAATGTGCTCTCCAAGGGTGGAATTTGCAAATGCAAAGCTCCGTAAGATATTAAAACATCCTAGATTAAGGATTCAGGTAAGAGATAAGTGGGGAAAAAGATTTCCCTACTTGGGAATTAATTTGTTTATTGAAGTTATTTTCTATCTACAGGAGCTCTAAGATCTATGTATTTATATAAACCAAGATAGTTTTTGTTTAAATTTCATAAACCATTGTACATCAAGCATTAAATATTAATAGTCAGATACAGTAAGGAGATTCAGATGCAATGAAATCCATGGATTAACATTTTGCTAAGATTGACTTTGTCTTCCAGCTCAGATAACTTTTTCATTGACTTCTTAATCCTTAAATCAAGAAATGTAATCAATTACGCATACAGGTAGATGGCAAAATTTAGCAAAATTGACATATCAAGACTTTTTGATCAAAGGAGCTTGGAAAAATAAACTGCACTGCTAATGGAGAAAAATGTATCAATTTATTCTGCTTTACTAACATTGTAGTAGGGAGTATTCCTCATTATACAAAGCAAGAAAGTCTAAAATATGAAATGCAATCAAGGTTAACTGGAGAGTGTAAGGGACTAATTAAAATGAGTTTTAGAATCACTTGGCAAAATTAATTCTTATTTGTTTTCCTTCTAAGCTTAGACTGCTGAACTGTAAATTCATGAAAAAAGGAAAATAAAAATAGGAAGAGTAACTCCATTCTCATGATACCAACAATTAAGATATGACAAGTTTGACCAATACCCAGTGGTACTCATTAGAAAAACACAATTCAAGAACATCTAAGGATTCATCTTACAAAAATGTGCACACTCATTTTAGGTCTCATATTATTGTCAACACAGTAATGTTTTCTTACTTTTCTTTTCAGCTGATTTTCTTGCAGAAGTTGATTGCTGCAGCCAGTCAAACAGGTCTATAGTATATTATTGGGAAATTATTTGGTAAAACTTGGAATAGAAATGTTAATTGAATAAAAGGGTGATTTGTCTATGAGTTGAAATGGATACTATACAGAAGTGCTTAATTTAATTTTAAAAGTGCCCGTCCTGGAAAAAATATTTAGATAAAGATAAATCCTTCAGGCCACCAGCAAATAATGGTATTCATTAATCAAATTCAACCCATGTCAGATTCTTTTGGCAGAAATCATTATATACTTAAACACAACATGAAATAAGCAATCATTCACAGGAATTAAGAATTAGTAGTTATCTGATGTCTCTTTCAGATCTGTTATTTGTTTTATCAAGCAATACCAAGCAAACACATACACATTCAGATTTATGATATAGGCTGGGGAAGCAGTAGAAACACCACAGTTTCAGTCATTTGCAACTAAATTAAATACAGTGCTAAAAAATAGAGCATTCAGCATTATAAGGAACAATCTTAGATTGTCAAGGGAACAGACTATAAAAAAAGCTGGTGCCTTTTCAAAAATTCTATTTATTAGGCAGACTTCTGCCACCCTTTACTCAAGATGAGTAAATTTTTCTCCCTAACTAGTCCCTTAGAAATCAACTGTAGCATTAAGGAAAATTACGCCCGATTCTTCAAAACTCTTTTCCACATACTTAATTTTTAACACATGAGAAATCACAGAGCTATTCAGCAAAGCTCTTGAATCTAAGGTACTTCAGCAACATCCAAAGTGTTTAGGAATTACTGAAACATATATTGTATGTCATATACCTGTAATGTTGAAGCAGTACAATATTTCACTAGCAATGCCAATCAATCTATCCCTGAGTTCTTTCCAGAAAGTTTACACTGTTATACTTTGGCAGAGCTGGAGGGTGCCTTGCATTGAGATTGAGTTTGGCCAACAGGTGTTGATTAAGATTCTGTCTTCTAAGCCTGTAGATTTGTTGCAATATCTTCACTTCTTTGTGGTAATTGTGGTATTATCATTTTTTCAAACCATTGTCAATTCTCCACCACCTCAATTTCCTTTCTGTGGTGAAGCCAGACACTAAGTCAATGATGTTAATCAAGGAGTTACCATGGTCCCATAAACTAATGGTTACATAGGTCAGTAGAATTCCACTTTAAAATTTCTAAGTTAAAAAGTCCATTTAATAAGAAGTACTACTAATTCTTCATTCTGTGCTTACGTTGTACCTAGTAACACATTATTTAATCAAAAAAGGTAGTCAAAAGCCTACAGCACAAATAAAAGTATTCTTTTCCATGCATTTTTGTCTATTTAGAACTGAAAAAAAAATCCACTATAATAAATTTAGTAAGGCTGTCTTTGAACTCCATACTATGGTTCTAAAGGAGAATATGTATGAATAAAATCCCAAACCAAGCAAAGCAAACAAGCCCCAAGTGACTGAATTCACCAGGTAAAGATCAGAGACCAGTTTCTTTCAAGTGATTTCTTCCTGTACTGCTCAAGCTGCCTTTGGAAGGTTTTAATTTTGATAACAAAATCCTCAAAAAAGGCAATATTTTTATTTCCTGCAAAGGACAATAACTCTTTCTGCAATGATGATGTCTGGAATCCTCTACAAACAGCTGTGATATTTACATCCCTGTTTTTACCATAATTTAATATGGTATTGAATAAAAGAACTGAGCAGGCAGACAATATTTTGTATCAAACCAAGTACTGCTACGTGTTCACACTGCCAAGCACAGGCTGCAGAAAGTAAGGTTGGCACAGGTCTTCTGAAAGGAAAGAATAAGGGGTCTCATCTTCAGTTGATCATCTTGATGTTTCCCTCTACCTGTCTCCATAGGCTGGTCCTTTTCAACAGCTACTGTGCATATGTATCTGAATAGCCAAGTAAGACTTTGGAAACCCTGGCATATGCAATACTGAAACACATGGAGAAGAACTCAGTTTTTCTCCACCTAGTGAGACACAGAGAGAAAGCTCCTTTCAGATGTCAGTTCTTCAGCAGATAGAACAGGCACTGTTCTATCAATGCACCTAACTATACTGTTCATTGTTAGTTCTCTGTATGAAATCTCTTTCAGCGAAAGCAAGGCTGGCACAAACTGTACAGTTCACAAGCACAGAGGCTGAGGACTATGAAGAGAATAGCAGACACACAGAGGTTGTTTCCAATGATCCTTAGAAGGAGATGCAGACTGAGATCAAATTCACCTGCAATGCGTATCTGGCTCTTCTACAGACAAGAATGGCTGAACACATATTCGGTGTCCCTCTACTAGCTTACAAGAAAACGTCTGTCCTCTCAAATCTCCCTTGTCCTGACAGTTCTCTCATTTTCTGTATTAGAAGGCATTGACATTGCTAGCAATACAAATTATTTTTAAAGTTTTTAGGCTTGCTCATGTTTTAAATGAATGAATGAATTTTGAATGAATTTTTTCAAAAATTATTTGTATAGGTACTCAGAAGCTGGAGGAGGGGGAGAAAAAGCATATTCCTACAGCATTTAGGACTAAATTACTATGTATATAAATCCCAAGCAACTTCCACAGACTCAGTTTACCTTTATATAGGCAGAAAGTCTTAGCATTGGCTTTTATGTTTATACAGCGTGAGTTAAAACAAAACCATGCATTTTTAATAGTATTACATTTAAAATATTTGTCAAGATTTGTCGGCATAATTCGCAGGTGGTTCTTGTTATTGCAACAAAAAAAAAAATCTAATGATGGAATTATAACAAGATAAACTGGATGCCTTGTGCTGTATAAACCTAAAGTCTGACCCGGTAATTACACATCCCTAACACAGGTGAGGCTTTTGGGGTACCTAAGTTACTGAAACAGGTCAGTTAAAGGTTTTTTTCCACTACAACATCAAGTAAATTTATTCGTACTTGTCTGTTGAAACACTGAAACCATATTGCATTGAAACAACATTCTCTTGGCAGTCTTCATGTTCAGTTTTTTTGTTAAATCTTATATCTATACATTTTACTGATGAAAACATAGATTAATTTACATCTATGCTGTTTTCTTTTAAAAGGAAAGATTCACATATCAAGAGAGAATGAAAACTGGGAAAATATTGATTGTAGAATTACATAAAGAAATCAAAGCCAATTCTTTGATACTGCACTCAAAAACTTAAAATATGTGTTTGCACTAACCACTTCAACAATATGAAATCCTGCAAATGGCTCGCCTGATACATCGAACATTATGTGAAACAAGCAGTTAGCAGATTTTTTTAATATATGTATCTGTATATATATACACACACATATGCATATGAGGCAATTTCAACCTAAATAACTGAATCCAGAGGTCAATCCAGAGTACAAATTATGATCTCAGCTAATTCATTTTTAAAAGGCTCTTAAAAAATGGAGAAAGGAGTAAGAAAGCGAGAACAAGGGCAAACTGTGAATCAATATTTTTTGTAAGAGTTTACCAAGGTTTTGTTTTCCCATGCTTGATTTTCTTCCATCACAAAATTTTTCTAGCCTTTTTTATCAGAATTTTAAACATCAAATTCAGGTAAAACCAAATTCTTCCCCTTAGTCCTTTTCAACAGGAAAAATCTGATAAATCAGAGAAAAAGTGTATGTAATAATTCTGGACAAAATTATGGACAAACTGGAGAAATATTCCATATTTAGTGGAAAACACAAAGTAATATATTCTTAGAGGAAGTTTGTTCAGTGAAGAGGTCTACGGTGTTAATTACATGGAATCTGTATTGGTTTAAATGACAGCTCACACCTCTGGGAGAATATACTAATAACACAGAGAGGGGTGAACTCGGGCGGTGCTGCATTATCCAGTATGTGCTACCCATTCTTTGAAGTGGATGCTGAGATTTAACAATTAAAAAAATTGCTTTTTGGTTTACAGCCCCCAGTACGGGTCTCATGGCTCTGCCCCACCCAGAGGGAAGCAACACCCGCCCTCCGAGGTAGCAGACTCTCTGCGCTTCACAAACAAAACCCTGTTTTTAACTCAAGATCAGGTTATCTTGGAAAAAATGAATGTATGTAATATGGACCATGGAAAAAATAAGCATCCCTAATGACATAGTTCCTTTGAACATTATTCACTGAGCGAGCTACCAAGTCGTCCAGTTGTTTTTGTATCATACTATTCTGCTTCCATGTGGACACACACCTGTTTTATGCCTGGCTCTTCTCTTTTCAGTACAACCATAATGACCATCTAACTTCCTTCCTTTTACTCAAAACCTTCCCCATGGTAATTGTGCAATTCAATTTTATTGTCCTTTTTCTTTCTTAAAAGTGTAACCCACATACCACTGCTCTAATTTTCAGAGATGACATGGCGGCATTGGAAATCACGGCTGGTCAAACACCGCAGCAAGACAGACGCCATTCTGTACTGAGTAGCAATGGTGCCGGCCCGTGTTATTAAGATTTGCACTGAATTTGATTTTAGTTTCTGGTCGGATCCTGTAACCCTTATTCAGAGCAGCTATCCGAAAGTGAAGTAGTCCTGCTAATGCCAGTGGACCTACTCCCTGGGCAAATGTTACTTAGTCACAAAGTCTGTCCTCATTTTAAAATTACATTTTTAAGTGTGGCTAGGAAGAGGGGAAAGAAAGGCAATACTTTGCTGACATTTTCTTTCTTGTTATTCGCTTTGCTGCCAAGGTGTACTGCTTTCATACAGAGTCCCAGGCTGAAGTCATTGTTTAAAAAAGAAAAAAAAAAGATGCAGCAGCATTTGTCTGCATCTCTTTCTCTTAAGCAGAGAAACTGCACCTCCCTCTGGAGCAGCTGTTATCATGGTGTGCTCTGTTCTTCCTGGAGTTGTTAAGATATTCTTACAGATGAGAACGGGCAGAAAGAAGGCAAACAAACATGGACCTTTGCTTCTTCTAGATTTAACAGGAGGCTAATGAGCAGAACTGCTGAGCTGCAATGACAGAGTTGTGCCATTACACACTAACAATGACTCAGTAAAAGTAAAATCATCATCAACCCTTTGAGAGACAGATTTGAGGATGGGCATAAGGATTTCAGACCCAAATACTTTTATATGCTGAGGAAGATTGAATCTACATTCAAACTAAACTTTTAAGCCTCATGAATGTCTCTGCTATAGGCCAAAGAATGCTGAAAATATTATGAGTATTTGCATTCTCCTCTGCCAGCTCAGGCTGGGTTGTTTTCTCAATAAATTTCTGGCTGAGTGACAAATTTCCTGAAAGATGCAAGTGGGACTCCAGCCAGCAACAGAAACTATGGGAACAGCTGAAGGCATGCATGTTAGGAAGAAAAAGCAACAACAACAACAAACCAAACACACCACCCCCCCCCCCAAAAAAAAAAAAAAAAAAGGCAAAATCAGTTACAGCTTTTAGGAACAAATGACAAAACAGAGAAAATATCAGCTTTGAATCCTCAGGAGTCTTGCTGAAGAATGGACTGGTTATCCTACCCTGTTGAAACCAAAAATTTATCTTATTTCTTTTATCTCCTGCATTCCAGCTCAGCTTCACTTCAAATCTGTTCCTCTTGCTTTCTTTCCTCTTCCTCATTCCTCTTTTCCTTTCCCATTTTTCTGTTAAGCTTAATTCCTCCAGGTAAATTTGGATAAACAAGCCCTGCATTGCCTTAACAGATAGGCGTATGACATTGATGCATGTCCTGCCACATCCTTACTCTGTGCTGGGACCAAAAACCCATCAGTGGCCTGGATTCAACTGCAAGTGAACAACGGCCATGAATAAGCCACAGCGGGCTCCAGCATGACCCTGCCTGGGACAGAGGAGCAGGTCCTGCTCAGCAGACGTCTGGACTTTTTTTTTCCTATGTCATAGGTATAGTCAGTAAGAATAATAACAATAAGAGGACACCATCATTTGTTGCCCTCACACTGCTCATTCAGCTCCTATGTGTTCATTCTCATCCTCTTTCACCAGTACCATCTCACCCATTTCCACTGGAAGGCCATTGCCTGCAGTGGCTCAATACAGTGCCCAGCGCAACAGTCCTTCATTCTTAATCAGTTCTTCTGCATAAGTGAAAAAATAGTTAGTGAGCGTAAATAGTAGCAAGTGCTAAATTAATGGATTAATAAATAGAAGATAAACCAAATCACATCATTCCAGCTCTTGTGAAAACATCATGGGGTACTGAGGGATCATGCGTGATTAAGACTTGGGGTTCTCTGTATCTGTGGCAGACCGATGCTCCTCAGTGGCCTTCTAGAGCTTGAGGAAGACAACAGGAGTGACATTTGCAGCCACCCTGTATGCAGCTAGTAACACATCCCAGTCTTTCAATGTCCTACTGGAGTCTTACCCACGTTATCTTACAAGCTCACCAGTTGAGGTGGCCTGGTTTTAGATCACTATATACCACACGGACTGGGGGAAAGCATGGAAGAGATGAGCGGATTTGTAAGTTTAGACAGATCATATGTTCTTCTTCAGAACCCTCTTTTCAAAGTGTTTTATAATGGATGTGAAAGGGCTACAGGGTAAGGAGAGACTACTGAACTAATGCACCTTATAAACTACTGTAAGGTGAGAGAAGTAGTTTATCACAGCAGTTTTTGTTCTTAAATGTTATTTATGTTTTCATAGAGGAAAGCAATTTCAGAGCCTAAAAATAACAGTGCAGAGGACAGAGGGGAACTGTTGAAGCATCAAAGACTATGAATGGTGCATCAAACCGTAAACCAATCATTTCACCACAAGAAAACTTAGTATACAACTGTTATTCATGGAAATATTGAAGCAAGACAACAACTTTTAAAGAACTGTAAAAACTATATTATGAGCAACTTTCCCAGGAAAGACTGCCAGGAAGAAACACTTTGCAGCTCATTCATTCACTACTAATCTCCGGGGATAAAAAAGGCCAGATCCAGCAATTGGTATGAATGCATCTGGCTCCAGTGAAATTGGTAGTTGTGCTGATTTGCACTCACTGAGCATCAGGCTGTTCATGGGAGGACAGAATGGTTGAGGCTGGTAGGGACCTCTTGAGACCTTCTAGTCCAGCCCCCTGCTTCAAGCTGTTCTGAAACAGATTCGGGTTGTAAGAATTCCATAGACAAACTCTTTGGCTGTCATTGGGATAGGTAAAAACACCATCTGCAGGTATGCAGTGATTGAAATAAAGGCCTGAAGGATCTATTTTTAAAGGAGGTAAAGAAGGAAAATTAATTTTGTATTTGATCCAATCATTGTTGAAAGATCCATAGCGACAGCTTAAGCTCTTGGGATAGGGCATGTATGAAGAGTAACAGAGGGACCCTACCTGCAGCACTTTGCACCCCTTGCGCTCAATGTGGTGCAACAGTGGAGCTGTACAGCAAAGCCCCCAGCTCTGCACAGCTCCCAGCCTCATGCACCCTCACCTGCCTACCAGCCTGAGCCCTTCATCAAGAAAGTCCACAAAACCCCAGGTCTACAGCCTGGACTAATGGTAGCCTGGAAGCCAGGGCATAACTCAGAGCAGGTTGCTCAAGTTTATGGACACAAGGCAATTGGAGTAAAGTCAAGAGGAATTAACACAAGGTTTAATCCAATACTTGCAAGAACCCATGGAAGGTTTGCTAGATCATGCTCACAGTAAAATGCAATTTGATAGACAAGAAAAAGGAACTAGATAAAATGGGGACATTTAATAAGACACTGGATAAGTTACAGAAAAACATGCTGTGGAAAGCAATATTCGCTTGGTCCTTTGGGAGAAACTACATATACTAGTAACAGTTCTTCTCCCCCCACTTTATTTTGAAAAGTATCTGAGTAAAAATGGAATTACCTTACTTGACAGAACTGTTTCCTGTATATGCAGTTTTAACTACCAGCATTAATAATGAGAAAAGTATCCTTACTATTACTTTTTTTTCCCCTCCTGCTCACATTGCACCAACACAGCCACTAGTGACTGAAATGGACTGTCTTCTGATTTGACAACCCTCCATAAAAGACAGATTAATTTTGTTCCCATTGTACTTGCGATCACAGCTTCTAGGAATAATAAAAACTAGATTTGGGTATAGAGAATCTGTATTAGCAATATTGATTCATGAAGCAACGAGAACACACCTTGTCTTTCAGCTCCCAGGTTAATACAGCATGGCTGACGGTTAGAGAATAACATCTATTTACATGGAGTGAATCTGATCAGAAAGTCATTGGGACAATGTCATTTCCACAGAGTGCCTTTTTGAAGTGTAACCACTAACTGGTTCCTGTAAAAGTCTGATAATAACTACTGACTTTCATGGCTTAGATTGATCTTAAAGAAATCAGAAAATATAATCAGTAAACATGCTGAATTTCTGACTGGAATAAAAATAGAAAAACAGTCTTAATAGAACATAAATTAGAAGAGGTAATAACATACTGTTAATCACTTTGAAGCTGCAATCCCTAATTAAATAAATGAGGGGATTTTCTTAAAAGTGATAATAGCACTCACAGATGTTATTGGGATGGTGCTTCTGTTTTGGAAAGAATCCTTTGGAAAATGAGATGTGAACATCTTGAGTTCCCTGTAAAATTAATTGGGCAAATGAACATCTTCGGTAAGAGGGAAACCCAGTATCATTCCCCATGCAGCTTTATATAAAAAGCCAGAAGTTTTGGTTTTATTTTTAAAAAAGAAGCAAAAAACCAGTATATTTAAATTTATGCTAAACAGCTGAAAAAGTGCCTGTGCAAAACATGCAATATATTTCCCGTAATCTAAAAAACAAGCATTGTAAACAACCAGAAAATAAAACCAACACCTGGAAAAGAGTTTAGAGAATAATCCAGGCACATTTACGAGTCTTGTACTAACTATGAGCCAACAAGGCAGCTTGGACAAGCAGAGTAAAAACCGTACTCTTAGCCTCTCCTCCTACTCTTCCGTCACATCCCTACTGAAATGAAATCTCACAGGGCCAGTTGAACTGGTTTGTTTATTTTTTGCTCCCAAAACGTGTTAGTTGGCAAAAGAGAACACTCAGTTGTACTTACTATGATCATTACAGCACCCATCTGGATGTCCAGCACAGCAGTGGAGAAGGTCCAGTTTTAAGTGCTTTATCAAAAAAACTCACTGAACTACATCCCAGTATCTCTGAGAGGCTACAAACATTACTGCAACTCATTAAACGTCTTTATAATCCGATGTGTTACAACATATTACAGAGCAATGGTAAATAAATAACTGCTGATTTGACACTGCTTTCAACTGCTGAGCAATTCTGCTTTCCTCAATGTTACAATTAATGTCAGCAGTTAATGCCTTAAGTGGTGGAATTGGAAACTCGACTACAATAAACAAATGCAGTCAAGTTTCAACTTAAGGATATACCCAAATTGCAGCATGGTGTTGCTTCAGCTGTCCCTGACTCAGGCTGCAATTACAGTTCTGTTGGTCAGAGCAGCAGGGGCATCATTTGTCATCCTAAGGAAGGCTGGAGTGCTGTGAAATTGGGCACTTTGGAAAAATGCAGCTGTAGCAGAACATATGTATAGGCGAGACCATGAAATGAACTGGCTCCAAGCCAGAATGTAAGGACAAAACCAAGAGAATATAAATGAAAAAAAATCATAGAATACTGTACTTAGAAGATGCTCCTATTGATATATCCTGACCAGCTTTAAAGGTCAGGATGACAACAATCTGTCTTCTCTGTGGAACAGCTTAATCAATTTGCAGCTCTTTTTTCTTCACCCTGTTAGCAGTGAGTTTACATCTTTCAAATAGATCTTCTATTTAGTTTTTGCTATTTAATTAGTCTCAGGTTCCTGTATATCTCTCTATACAACTGTAGCAAACAGAAGGATATATACATGGGTGTGTATATACGTTCATGCACAGACTGTACTGCATAGAATATGAACTGCTCAGCTACGCTCCATAGCTCTACTGTCACTAAAAGAGATTATTATTCAGCTCAAGAGACAGTTTTCTGCTCCTGGAGCAGAAGGAAGAACTTGGCTGTAGCTTTACCACTTCAGTGAATACTGGAATGGGCAGAGGCTGCAGAAGAATGACAACCATGCAACCACGAGAAGCCACCAGTCCTTCCTCTTTTCCAACTGCTGAACAGAACCTCCTGGAGGCACAGACTCCTTCCCCCACCATGTGTGCGCACCCACACATTGCAGAGTGGGGCTGGGCACTTCAGTGGCTCTAGGAAACGTATCAATATATGCTCAGTACCAGAGAGTCAGCCACAAAGCTTAACGCTTCTCAGAGACAGCACTTCCTGCCCTCCGGGCAAGATCAGGGCATCTTATCCCAATCCAGCAGAAGATGACCTGGCCTCATTGATTGATTTCTTGGCAGCACTGGAACACAGCTCTTGACTGTTGAGAGAACTCCAGCTGCCACATCACTTGTGAGGATCACATAGGCTGCAATGAGCATATCAAATACTTTTTTTCATTTCTTTCTTCCCATGGAATATACAGTCAACAAGGTTACAGTCTTTATTTTCACAGTAATTAATCTTGTGTTCATTTAATCTAATTTTCAGCATTAACTGAGATGGCTACATCTATGTCTCTTCTGTATTTAATGGTGAGAGAAAGAACCACCATTGGAGCCATTCAGTCAACCTACAAGCTTCATGAAGTAAAAATCAAGATCTTTATGCACAACGTAACTTTCTACCATAGGACTTTCATCACAGTTGATGAAAGATAAACCCTTCTTGTGGGCTGCATCAAGGCTGTGAATCAAAATCCCACCAGATCATCACACACATCACCATCTTTCCTTCCAAAACTAAGGCTCCTTAATTGAATGTACTTTCCTCAAGACAAGTATAAGCTACTACAAATCCTGTCTACTACCAGTTTGGAGAGATGTAGGCATCTCCTTCATGTAGCGATCCTTGGGTGGAAACAATACAACTGAGGCAGGTAAGTCTCTCTAAGACTGTTGTAGGATTTTGGCAAGGTATACATTAATATCTATCATTAGAGTTCTCCAACAGCTATGCAAAAAGTAGCTGGGCTCAATCGCTTCCATTTAACTATCTACATCATTTGCCTGCTTTCTTTTCAAGACACGGAGCCCCAGGGGGATAGGGGTTAGAGTAAATGAAGTCATGGTCGAGATCAGACCCTAGACTCGTATTTTAGAGCCAGATCAGACAAAATGGGAAACACTGAGGGGCAAATTACTTTTGAAAATATACAAAAGCCCCTCCCTCTAACCTCTTCTCTCTCTCTATATGCCTGCATGCATACATACACCTCCATAATGGAAGTTTTACCACTCAGGTTTACATTAAGGAATTAATAAATATAAGTTACACATTTATGGCTGTAATACACTCCTAAGGATTATGCTTTTTCTCACATCTGAAGAGCAGAACAAATGTAAAGGCAAACATTATCCTGATGTATGCTTCATTTTAGAACAGACTGCAGAAACAATCAGCAATATGCAACCTCTTGTAAAGAAAAATGACAACTTTCCTCCCCTCCCATCATCTCAGTATTGCTTTTTTTCTCCCCTCACCCTCAGACAAATGACATTTGGCAAAGTTGATGCTGTGCTGTGTATTTTCTTCCACTCACATGCAACTGGTCAAGATAAGGTGCAGATGCCCAGAGGTTCAGGTAAGATGCAGCTGTATTATGCTGTAAATTCAGAGATACAGGAAACTGATGTGCATAAAGGAAGCAACCCCCTAATACAGGAAAAAATATATTTGTCTGAATTTGGATTTCTTTTCTCTTCCACATTGTGAGTAAAGATTTTAACTGTACAGCTTTACTTTTAAATAAAATACACAAATGACTCCCAAACAGCTGGCCTACTTAACACTACTATGTAAACATCTGTTCACATTCATGCATGCAAATAAGTACATTAGCTAGCAAGTCTCTTAGGCTCAAATTAGTCTTTATCAAGTCCTCCCAGAAACCACTGGGGTGGAGGCCAATGACTGTGTGAAGGTGGAGGAAAGGGAATTCTTAAGCTTTTTTTGGAGAATTGATCCTTGGAGAAAAGATGGCTGATGAAGAATACCAAAAAACTCAACTCCCATGTGTTCTATTTTTCAGTATGTTTGCTTTAACGGAAGTTTTCTTTCCTGTCGCTTTGTGGCGGTTTCCTACTTCATCACATATTTTAACAGCTCGTTATATAAATGGACATTGTGTCAAATTTTTAGTCCCCTTTATTTAAACAATCTTTTGAAAGTGCCAGGGATCCCAGGCCTGCTCCTGCTGAACTAAATGGGATTCTTGACATTGACGTGAATGGAAACAGGATTAGGCTGGCTGTATGCCTCATTAGATACACGATTCTATAGCACCCTCCAAAATTCTGCTGAACTCTCCTTTTCAAGCAAATAAAGCAGGTAAACTCAAAGGCCATGAAATGTCACTATTACATTTAGACACTTAAACTGAGGTACCTGATGAATTAGCCATCTTCTTGCCAGGCATCTTAGAAAACTGCAGCCCCCGAGGGATTTCCCCTGGCCATTACCACTTATTGCAAAGTCAAAGAGAGAAAGCTAAGGTTATTGTTTTGCCTGTGGAATCAAAATATGCTAAGAGAGCATGTTATTCCCCAGACTTACAGGTTTATTGCGTTTCTAATTCACACCTAAGGTCACCATATGTCAAGTGAATATGCATTCTGCTACCATGGCTACTGCCATCATTTTAACTCTAATGTTAAATAGTCCTAGACTGGAAGAATACTGTCTTAGAAACAGCGTAATTTAGTGCTTATAGCAGAAGACTGGTCTTCTGCTTAAAGATGGAAAATTAAATGTTCTGGTTCCACCTTTGGGTTTGTCAGACTCTCCAAAAACATACAAGTTAGTCAATCGCTCTGGAGCTTCATTTTCGCACCAGGAAGCCAAAGAACTAAAAGCCCTGAATAAACAAAATAAACAAAACTAGTACAGCAAAAACTGTGTCTTCTCTGTTGAGGAAGGTTAATAAATGAATCAATCTTCGATCAAATTTCATTCAGCATTTAAAACTACAAGATGAGGTTTGAAATCAGTTTCTTGTGGCCTGATACGATTATGCCACGATGATGATGCTTCCTTCTGCATAATATATTAATGTGAATTTGACCACACAATTGTCATTTCTTGTCATTTGAGTAGTCTTACACTTAAGCAGCCATAATTGTCCTTTGGGTGTTATCTTAAATACATTAAAAAAGAAATTGAATGCTTTCACCACATTATGGCTGGGACCCTTTTTCAAAGCTAATTTCTATGTCTGTGAATTATTCATAATACACTTCAAACAGGCTCTTCTAGATAAGGTAATTGACCTTGTCTGCATGAAGCACCTACTACCTTGCCTTGGGATAATTAAATCTACAGTGTGGTCCATTATTTAAAGGTAATGTCTTTTCATTAGGTTAGGCAATATATTATCACTCAACTAGTCACCTAATTCTGCATTTAGCACGTTCAAGTTTTCACTGTTTTTTCATGGGTTACACTCATCATAGCAATATCTCACATTAAGTAGCATGGTATAACAGTAAGACAGCATTCTTTTGATAAAGGGAAGCAGGACTTTGAGGACTAAAATTTCAATATTTACCTCCGTATTTGCAACCTCAGTGGGCTGTGCTTGGTTCTTCTGTGGGTCAAAGCAATAAAGTGTGTCTATTCAGTAAAAATTAGTGTCACGTCAAAACTCAGGCACAACTATTGTAGCAGGTGGCAGTAGCTATACAAATTCATGTACTGTTCAGTGGAAACAGTTATGTGCTGTTGAAAGATATGCTAGAACACTTGTATTGAATTCCATGATCTAAACTAGCTCAGGTACTTCTACAAAATTTTATTTTGCTGTGTGGAAACAACGCTGGTTGGCCTGCCATGCAGGATGCAATTAACAATGTTGGCTGTTGCCCAGGCTAGCTCTGCACCATTTCAGCCTTCCCTGTAACAGATTACTAGGACTCAACTCCACACGACATATTCCCTCAAATGTTGCTCAGTGAAGACCAAAGTAACTGATTTTTTTTTTTTGCATATGCATGGAGTGAAAACTTCTGAGAGAGAAAGCTAAACAGTTGAGCACCCAACTCTCTCCTGTGGTCCAACTACTTTGAACTGCTTTAGCAGAATAAAGTAGCTCTGAATCTATTTTAGTCAGTCACTGACAAAGTCCTCCTGCATGGGTAAACTCTTGAGTGGCACAGTGATTTGAAGAAGCTTCTGCATCAATCCCTTTCCTGGCTCTGAAAAATGGCCAGAGATGGTATTCTAATTTATATTGCACCACTCCAGTAACCTGGCTTAAAGATGCTTCTCTCCACCCGCCTCTACTTCAGTTGTGCAGGGTATACCTGTCTATTCTATTATAGGAACACAGCATTGTTTTTTTCAGTCCATCAGTGCTGAAGTGTTTAGACTCTGATTGCAAATACTGCATTAACAAGCTATGGATGAACTTGTTAGTTTCTCTACATATCTGAATTTTTACAATGTTTCTGTGTTTTGTAGTTTGTTTTCCACTAAAGTGGAATTTAATGAAAGATTCAATAACTAGGGAGTTAATCCACTATCTTGTCTGAATCAGTATAAATACACTGAATCCAATGGCACTGATTCTGCATATCTTTAAGCTTTATATTTTTTTAGTTGAATCATTCGATATTGTAGCTTCTCTCAAGCTGTTCATTAATAGAATGTTATGATTATGTTAGCTATTCAGAGCTTTTTAATCATGTTATGCAAACACAGTTCAGCCTATGAATTGTTTATCTTGATTAGATATTGTTTGAGTGTTCACTTAAAATTATGAAGCATTGTTTTAGAGCAGAAATAAAGACAAGGGCATCAAAAAGACTTCAAGGTGCTAGAGTGGATATTTACTCTGAAGACCTTTGGCTGAATTCCTATTTGCATGAATATTCAGGAACAATCTGTTCATGCCTCAGGAACATTTCTGCAAACACAAAAATCTCAGTATTGTGGTCCAGAATAATACAAAAAAAGGACTATGAAAATTATGAAAGTGAAATTGAAATGAAATTCCAGCAGGATAGGAAAAAAAAAAAGCTGCCATTTATCATTTTCCATCAGCTAAAAGAAACTAGCCAAGGAAAGTAATGTTTAAGCAAGATTACCTGCAACTGGCCTGCCTGCTAAATCATATTTCATAACGGTCGACTGCTTTCCATTGTGTAACCACAGTTGTGTACTACACATTGATAGCTCCTCTCACTATAATACGATTATGTTTACCCATTAGTTTCTGCTTTTGTGCCACAACCCAGTAACTACAATATTACAATGGTTCTAATGGTCTGTTTCACTTTGTTCATTTACCTATTAATTTTGGCAATGGCATATTTCATGGAACATAAATTTCATCCTCTGACAACTTGCAGTACAATATGGTCAGACAGATTCTGGAGCTTTGTACAGAAGTAAAATGAATTGTCCAGGGTGGCGTTTTGGAAAGAACATACCTCCCTCTGGAGGCATCGGTTGTATCTAAGGTGATTACTTCAGCAGTAATAGGATGTAATTATTCACTCAATAAAATTCTGCCTCTATTAAGTAGGTACTTCTAATGTTATTCAGATTGACTGGTGGCCCTAGCCTGTCTCACAGAGGCAGTAAACAAAGTGCAACACTGAATCTCTATGTCTGAATCCAGAACATAAATGTGCACTGGGAAGGAGGTGACCTAGAAAGCTGGCACTGCTTTGAAACTGGAGGCTCTGGGAAATAGGACCCCAAAAGAGAACCTGAAAAGTGCTCATTGTAGGGAGGACCCTCCCCAGTTCAGCAATAGACGATAAAATGGCAAAACAAACAGACCAAACTGACTTTTCATAGCCAGAGAAAAAGCCAAAGGGAGCTGAAACAGAGTCTACTTCAGGAGAAGACAACTTGTCCTAGAATTTCAACCTCTGCTATAATGTTATCATTTAGTCATGAAGATCTCTGTCTGAAGAACAGCCCTTACAATTCTGCCACACACCAAAACAGTTTCATCTGGATAAAATCTGAGAGCTTGAAATAATGGTGGCAATGGGAAGTAAACAAATGTTAATGTATAGAAAGCCTTTAGCTCAATGGGGAGAAGAGTAAGCAACACTAACTTGTCTTGCACCAGGCTTGACAATGATCCATTTATCCCAAGAATTTAATTACAGTCAATCTTCACTCTTTTTTTTCTCCTAATCTATCTGCACATAACTACACAAATAAGCAAACACACACTTTCCCAAAAAGAGAACACTATCTACATCAATAGATAATTTTATGGATTGTACTGACCATTTGAATGCAGCTAAACAAAAAGTTAGTATTTAAAATAAACATACCATGTAATTGATGTTACTTTTCTTCAGAATTACTTTTCAGATCTCTACTAATTTTTTAAAACATCCTATCATAGGCTTGGATTCATCAGTAAAACAAACTTGTCAGACCCAAATTAGGTTCAGTAATACAAAGTTGAGAAAAAGAACAGCCAGGAATCGTTACTATCTTTTCTTTTCTACCAAGAAGTGCCACTACCAACATTTTGATCACATTGAATGAGACAGCCTGAACAAAAAGAAGAATAGAAAATGGCTACTGATTGTAGACTAAGCTACTGGGAGCACTTTTCATGTGCTATTAATGTTAATATATTAGAATCAGTACATGTTGTAAATTAGACATGTAATTCTAAACTTTTTTAGCAAACCAAAAATATAGGGAAAGGGGGACATTGGAACTAAGCATCCTGGATAAAGAAACAGGCAGCACATGAAGCAGACAGGCACTAATTTGAAAGAAATCTAGCACAGCAGCATGTGCCCGAAAATATATGGAAGACTGATGGGTACTGATGAAGTTCAGTTGAGTTTAGAATGTATATCTGGTGTAAGTTTTTGTTCCTATGCTGAGGAGGAGACAGACATTTGTGTATCTGGCATGGTGAGAAAATATGTGCATCTGCATCTCATTTTAGCCCAAATTAAGATTTCCTCCTAGCACTAGGACACTTGGAGTCAGCAGAATCAGTACAGTACTTTCTAAACCCTATTGATTCTAGCGGGTTTTAGATATTAATCTCAACCTGGTTTTCTAGAGAAATGAGACATACTGGAACATGCTATTTGAACGTTTGTCAGTTGTTCAAACAACTCATGAACCCACCGGCCAATTTCAAGTACATTTGACCGAAAAATATGTTCCTACAGGTTTCATGTACTGCCTAAGCAGAAAACAGAGAGATCCTCTTAGTACCCAGCCTAAGAAAAGGTCACAATGCATTTTCAATCACCACTAGATATCAGACAATCCATACAGAAGCTCAACTCTAAAGCACAAAACAGCAGGGGAAAAAAGCATCATTTATTACTCCACCATTCATTGAACTATTGTTTTAGTAAAAATAAACAAAGAAACAATGTTCTAAACTGCCAAAAAAACAGCAGCATAGATAAAATAACCAAAACTGTCTAGTTGGGAGAGGATGCTGTTCACTAGGCAGAAGCATGAGAACACACATTTTGATCAGTTCCTGTTTAGAAAGATATCTAAAGTAAGTTGGAAGTATCACCTTCAGTTGCGTATCTCTCTGCCTAAGAACTTGGGCATCTATCTTGGGCTGAACACATAACCTTCAGACTACAGTAAGACTACATGGATCCCATCCTAGAAATGCAGGCCTGCTTCCAATAGCTCTAATAGGGGTCACTGCCAAAAACAAGGGTGCTGTTTCTTAATTACATGGAGTCCCTTCTTGCCCTTTACAAAGGAAGACAACAGCCTTACCTTACGACTACGCCGTATACTACAGTGTATGACCAGGCAACAGGTAGAACAGTTGTAATGGTCTCTGTCTAATTAATGTGGGTAACGGCAGCATCTATCAATGGTGGGATGAATTTTAGCATTCAATCAACATTACTGGAGACATATTCTGAAGATCAGATTATGCTGAAGACCTGCCTGCTGCATCTGGCTGTGTTTGGACCCATACCTAGATTCAAGCCATTATGGCTAAGCTAACACTTTCTGAATGCATGGCACTCATTCTCAGGTGAGCTTATCTTTCTTTAAAACATCTATGAACAAGAAAGATAGGACTGTCCATATGGCATCCGCGTGTCTAATAAAGAAAGTAGGCTTGGGGTTCTCACACCTCTCCCTTTACAATCAACCACTGCAGCAAAGCAAAATCCAAACACTGTCTGGGAGATGAAGAGAAGGAAATTTTGATTCTTAAGAGATGCTTGAGACTGGTGATACTATTCCTGGGCTACAGTGCAGAATCACAGCTTTCTCTCCTTAGCTGGCTGAATATACGAAACATCCCATTATACCCATCTGAATATACTATTACCTCCCTTGTAATTTGGTAGGTCCATAACAATTCACAGAATCAAGCCATTCTTGCTGAATCACCGTAACCGTGTTAATCAATTCCCTAGAAAAACAAATGTACTTTTAAGGGATGACATGTTCATTCTTCCCCTACCAGCATAAGGGCAAGACACAAGAGATACCTATATAAATGTTACACTAAGGGTGCAAGACTTCAGAGGTGTTCATCTGTGAGGAAACATTCTTTTTACGGTTCTTTTTTGTGACTGGACAAACTTGGCCATTGGTTTTAGGGTGGTACTTTCAAATAGATCTAATGACCCATACCAGTTTCAGGTGAAATTGTCATCAGTAGCAGTCTGATGACTCAATTTTCTTCTCTACTAAACCAGGTAAGAAAACTGCCTTTAAAGAATGACTGCATAGTTTAATTGGTTAGCCTTTCTAAATGCTAATGTTTTTTTTTAAAAAAAGTTTTCTTCTGGGACTTTTGAATTCTGCTCTTTAAAGCAAATGAAGAAGGCTCTTGATGTTGCTTTGAGTCCTGGACAGCTCAGGCAGGAACACACCCCTTGGCTAAACCAGCCCTGTTAAAGCCTGAGCCTTCCTCCTATCAAAGGGGCTTGGAACAAATTCAGGCTCAAAAGCTTTTTCATTTTTCTTCTCAATCTTTCTGGCGCAGCAGATATGAAAAAAGCTTCTTTAAAGAAAGTTTTAAAAGGGTTGTTTTTTTTCAGGTCACCACATCTTTCTAGCTACTTGTCAAGCCTCAGTCAGATCTGATCCTCCCCAAATCAATCTGGGTTGTGGTGAGGTAAATAATTCTCAATTGCTTTTAGATGCTTGCTTTTAGATGCTTCTTGGGAGGGGAGGAAGTACACAACTTTTTTCCCAAAGGTCTGGAGACATTTTCTCCAAGCATGCCGGCTTACCTTCTATATTTTGTGGGTTGTTTTTTTTTTTGGGGGGTGGGGTGTGTGTGTGCTTGTGTGTTTGTTTGTTTTTTACAAAAGAGACACTTAGAAGAGTTTTTGCAGGCACTTAGAAGAGCTACTTTATGCTCCCCTTAACATCGGATGGTTCACATAAGCAAAACACAGAACTAAACACTCTTAGGGAAGGTTCTTGTTCTGTTGCTGTTTGAACACCAAGCATAAAGTAATCTGACAATACAGCCTTCAGCTTGTCCTCATTGTGTCTTTTCCCCTGCTTTTGCCATCACACTTTCAAAAACAGAAAATACATTTCCCATAGGCTATCTTCACACTGTAAAGAGGGTAAAATCCCTGAACTTACAAAATTTACAAGCAATGAATCTGAGTCTAACCCAATCTATATAGAGTAAAAACTTGACTCCTTTTTCCATACGCTTACATTTTCTTTTCTCCTAATTACACTATATAATTAAATTATGCCTTTGTTCATTTTGTGTATAGCCTCTTAACACCTCTGTCTTCTTGGATAGGTCAGACCAATTAAAGCAAAATCAAAGCATATAGGCTCTGTCCCATTCACTTGCTCCATCCCACCTGATTTTCAGCAAGTGCCTTGCTTTGCACATACTTTGTTCTCCAGATCTAAAGGGAGTCAAACGAACCCAAAACACACATAAAACTGAGAGATTACAGCTCCAAATACTTTGCTATCCTCAAAGATAATGTGAATAGAAATGCAAATTATTATGGCTTCACTCATGCGGCATCTTGGTAGAAGAGGTCAGCTGAGAACTATTCCACCGCTATGATTTACGTCTTCTATTCTCCAGAATCAGAAAACACTCTCTGCACTGGCCCAAATTTGATGGAGAAATTAGTTTAATGTCAGTAAGACAGTTTGAGTCTAACAGAGCCCAAGATGCTCAAAGTAGGACAGCTGAATAAAGCAGACAAATGGAAGTGTGATGAGAACACACTCCCCGCTGTGGCTCTAATGAGGGAGAAGGCACACTTTTCTGTTCAGGCAGTAGTACTGCTTTCTTTCTTGAATGGTGGACAGGTTGCTGTCATAGCTAATGACCCATTAATACAACAAGCCATGGATTAGCTGTTTGTTTCTAATTGCCATTATTTATTTATTGTTAACAATATGCTGAGTTCTGCAAATTAAAAAAGACTATCACTGCTCGTGATTAAGGGAATGCTGGCTGGGATAGCCCGAGAAAATTGTGTAATTCTTTCCTTCTTCGAATTGTATATATGAATAACTTATATGACTGGGTCTCTCAAGTCAGAGGTATCGTTAAGACATGTTTGATTCTGGCATACATGTCTCAAAACTATCCATTTCCAAACTCTTATTTGGACTGCAGAATTCCCTGAACTCAAGGTTTCTTCATTACTGAGCTATAAGCACTTATACCATCCCATAGGTTTCACAGGTTGAGCAAAAGATATTATCAACTTCACTCCAAACCAGAGGTTCTTTGGGAACAAAAGTCCCAACCTAACGGATTACAGAGGTTAAGCAAACATCTTACAGCATCAGTTCACAGTACTGACTTCCTTACAGCACCACCAATAACAGTTCACACAATGACTTCCAGATTCCAGGCTCAAAAACTGTTGTCTAGGTTTACATTTCATTTACCTGTTCTATGTGTCTTCATTAATACCAGGAAGCTGGTACAAGCTTCCTGTATACTGGCAGAGGTGCTTTCCATGTCAGTAAAACACAGTTGATCTATTCAGTTTGGACTGACAAATTTGTTTTCTAGGTAAACTGTGAAAGGTCTCTTAAAAAAAGAAAGAAAAAAAAAAAAAGAAGTGTAATTCCAAAATTGCTCCTTAGACTTAGGGGAAAAAAAAAAAAATCATTCAAGGGAGGAATTAAAAACAAAAAAACCCAACAAAAACCCAACAGAAATATCCAGCGACAGCAGAAGTATGAAGAACATATTCCACAGAAGCAAGCAGAAGTTACCCATACAAGCTCCTTCCTCACCACTTCATCAGTCCCCACCTCGAGAAGTGTTTTTAAATTCACCTGACATATGGTGTCTAAAACTAACACAGATAACGGTGCTCCAGTGTTCATTGGAGTATTCCCAAGAGACTTGTGCCCTTCTGGTGTCACTCCAGAAGTATGCCAGGTAGCGTTAAGCCTGTCTTCTCCTGCAGCGGGGTTCAAGGAGGGAGCACACTTTCCTCCCATTGGGTTAGAAGCCACAAAGTGTATGACCAAGCAAGGATTTCTTCCCATGTATTTCTCATCGCTTGTCTGCATTACAATCTCAGAGAAGCACGATGGGATTAGAGGAGAAGTAATGCAAGCAGCTGCCATTCCTTCCTTGGCAGCTATAGCACACTTTACCTCACTGTGAGTCAGGAAGAATCGTATATGGTGAGGGAAGTAAAGGGTCAGAAACTGGGATAATGATATTTCCATTACTCACAGGTGTATGCATGCTAGATGCCAAGTTACCTCCCCCATGCAGCAGGTTTTTTATTCTGCTTAGACCACCTGCATTTTAATCAGCTGCACACTACTAACAATACAGCATCTTTAAAAATGGCCTCTAAATCTCTCCCTACAAATAAGGGGGCATGTTGTATTACTATGGTGAACTCTGTTCAAAAGTCTCTAAATATAGCGCAAGTTATCTAAAATTTGGAGGGAAGAGACATGGTATGGTGGTGGAAAGACAGATGGCAAGTCAATCATTCTCAAGAAGGGGATCCTAATTACCCAAGAATAATTACAACATACAATCTACACCTGACACTTATCCACCACTCCCTTCAATATGAACCCCTTTTTGAAGGCGGCCTGCCCTGTTCTACATTATTTTGTGCAATGACAAATAGTCTCCTGGTAACGAAATAACAATTTAAAGTACCTGGAATGATAAAATGGAAATTATATTTGAAAGATATAAAATAATAATGAGTGAAACCCCAATGGTAAATGACTGCTTGTTATGGGTCATTTTATATCATCTCATGTACGTCTATATAAAAACCTTTATCAGAACCCAGGTTTCACACTCCTTTCTTCATAAAGATTTATACTGTTCTAAAAAGTGGTGTCCCCGTTATATGAAACCTTGGTGAAAACCACGCCTCAAATGCTGTGGTTCACTTCTGGTGCAAAAATACTAGAGCTAGTGAAGGTCCAAGAAGGGCAACTGAAAGGACTATAAAAGCACTGGATGAGTGCAGAACTGTGATTCACCACATCCTGCAATACCAGAACTCAGTGCACCGAGTAAAACATTAGTTTAAAATACATTAAAAAAAAGTAGTTCTGTACACAGCAAGTAGAGAACTCCTGGAACTTGCTTTCCTAGGAGGCTGCAGAGGCAGACAATATAATAAAGTTCAAAAAGTCATTAGACAAATTGATGAACACCAGATCCATAGCGGATACTAAAAGGGATTGGCAATGGCATAAAGTCTGATGTGCTTAACAGAGCAACTGTGGGTGATGGGAACATATTGAAGGATGTGCTAAAGACATCCGGACTTGTGTACTCACCCTAAGCTGCATCTCTTCAGCAGCCACTATTGGAGGCAGGACTCTGCAGGACATTCTTAGCATCTTATGCTCTGACATCACTGGAGATCTCGTCGGGAACTACAGAGGGAGCCTGCACAGATGAAGAGCTCTAGCAACATACAGGGCATAGATAAAACACCACTGAACTGTCTCAGCAGCAGAATTAAGTCTAAGCTGAAGTCTAAACTTAGGAATTAGGACATGCTCCCCGCTGTGAGGTAGCACCACATCTTTCCTCCAATAATAGAGGGACAAAATGCAAAAGCAGTGGTTCACAGGTAAGGGCAAACAGCTGTCTGGCATAAGGGGTCACAGAGCTGGAGATGGCACGTGGTGCAGCTCGGCACTGAGATACAGGTCTAGCCAGGAGGCAGAGGGGAGAAGAGGAGGTGGACATGTGGATGCAAGGCATATAATACCAGGACTTGACAGATCTTAAGAGGGAAAGGCAGAAAGTTCAGGGAAGAGATGCATCTTTTAGGATGGATGTTTGAAATCAAAGCTTGAGGTGACATGGTGTGGGAATTCTTCTGGAAAGAAAAAACTAAGGAAGAAGGCAGGAAGAAAACACCACCTAAAGACATTCTTATTTCTTTGATTTTGCTCTAGGACTGATCTTTTCTCAGTCCCTGCCTACACAAATGTTCTGTGAACTTGACAGATTGTCAGCCAAGTATTGTAAAGCAAGCTATCCTGCTACTGATACAGCCGTCACTGTGTTAAGTCCTTGATATGGTGGATGTGAGGCAGCTTCCCAAATGTTAAGCCTTTGAGTACACCCACTACTTCTAGAAAACTGAGCTAATTCAGTCAGAGCTGAGGGTTTGTTCAGTTAATAAAGTGTTTTCATATCTTCAAACACCTTGTGTGTTAACGGTTTAATTAAACGTGCATGTGCACACATGCACCTGTCCTTGTACACATACCCTTTTCCTAGGTATTACCTGAGATGCTCCACAAAGAAAGGAAAATCAGAGAGAGCCCCATGGCCTAAATTTCTTTTCAGATTCCCAGAATACAGACAGCACATTTAGAGGTAGCCCAAGATTCCTGCCCACCTCCTTCCTCTCCTGCTAGCTTGTCTTGGTCTGTGTTTCTAGGGATGAGGCGGTGGTAAAGTCTGCAATCTTTTGCCAAGAGTGTGGGTGACTCTCCTAATTAATGCCAACTATCAGATTCTCTCCCATTATGTGGGTATCTCTCCAACAGGCATAGGGATGTCACAGGAGACTTGTAATTACTGGTCATAAATTATAACTTTCATTTGCTAGCATTATGAGAAAGCCAGCTATTCCTTTGATGAACAGACATCTATTCTGATGTTCACAAACCTCCTGAAAATCTATCTGATAGCAGAGATGTACAGAAATGCATTCAGGGCAATTTAATTTTCGTTTTCAAAGACATGCTTGCAGCTAAGCCTAGTATGACAGCAAGAACTGATAAGGCTGTTCCAGACAGCAGGAGGTGGAGATGAGTAAAATCCTTTGCCAACTGCCAGATTGCATGTCTGACACATTGCAGATGTAAATCCAAGTAACTCAATGGGGAGACTATGCTGAATCACACCCGCTGGAGATGTGCCTATGTCTTCAGGGCAAGAGGTAGTAGGAAGAGAAGAAAGACAAATTCCTTGATATAAACTGGAACAATTTTATGCAAGCCAGAAGCCTCCCTTGGTTTCTCTCTGAGGCAGCCCAGAGTGCATGTTTGTCCCTTTTCCCAGGCACATGATTTTTTTCTTTCCCCCTCCCCCCCGTCAAAGCTGTGAAAGCCAAAGTTGCTATGTAACAACACGCATCTTTGCTGCAGAGTAACATTACGAATGCAAAAGGAAAGAGAAACTTTTTTATTGCTTCTCTGTGAAATATGATAGTGTTTAGATCCTGAAGAAAAGGATCTGGGGTTTTGGTGCTACCAGCTGAGATATCCTAATAATGTGTTCCACGTCCTAGGAAAAAATAAAGAACAAAATCCAAAACTAGAGGAAGCTCAGAAATGGATTAGATTCCTTGCAGGAAGGGGAACTTTTATATCTCTGTCAAGATCAGATATACCTCTGGGACATGCCCTTCCATCAAGCATTCACCGCTGGGCTCAGTCCAGAGGTATTAATGAGTAGCGATATTCAGCAGGCTGGATTAGGTCATGTAATGTTTCCTGCTGGCCTACGAATGCAGCACTGTCATCAACATGTGTGCATTTGTACACTGACTTCTGAAGGAAGATCTGAAGTGTGGTTCATTACGCATAATTACACATTATGATACCCTTGCAACACAGAGAGAACATAGTGCTTCAGGCATCCAAAAGCCTAGGCCGAATCAAGAAACAAAACCCAAGAGTTTCGATTTTTGTTCTGTTGCTGTGACCCCAAATCAAACTCCCTCCAGTTACTTCTGGGCATAAACAACACAGATAAGAACCTTCTGCAGTGAGTCTAGCAAAATGCCCTAGGGTTATTCGTACTTGTAGCTCATCTTCAAGTTTAGGAACAGAAATTCTTTAAATCTTAGAACTCTTCAAGACACCTACAGTGTTCAGCATCACTAGGTCTCTAGGCTCTTCTGTAATACAGCAGCAGTTCACCTCAAAATGAATATCAAATAATAGGGCTATTTAAGACTTTGGGGGTAAAAATGTCTTTCTATTATTTAAAAACACTTAGTACTCAGCAAAGAACAAATTGTTACCCATTTCTTGTCATTTCAAGAACTCAAATGATTATTTTTGAGCATGTTGCACATCTCACCAAACTTACAGCCTTAGGCTATTGAGAAAGTTCAGAATGAAAAATTGGGAGTGTAATTAAAAAGCACACGAAAGGAGGAAAAAAGAGAGAGGAAAAAATGATGGTGTCTGCCACATGCATAGCACTGGATTGTAATTTTTTCTGATTTATCAGCTAGAGCTGTATTAAAGAGTTATGAGTCATGCAATTCTTGTGTGGTCAACTGTCAGGACCACAGCAGCACTGCAGCAGCTGCAAGAGCATGAGCCGGGCTGCTGGACGCCATCGTCGCGTCCTCTCTGTTGAGGAGTCAGAGTCATAACTTTGGTCCTGGACAAGTGGAGAAGGAGCTACCTGTCAGGAATCATCTTAGCCAGTCTGCCAGTTGGTAGATAGCTTTAGCCCTGAAGCAGGACAGTTTATATACTGTCATTTTACACAAGATTATCACTACTTACTTTTTTTTTAAAAGGAGAAATGGATTTGGATCCTTAAGAAGCATCCCTAGATTTATAAAGGCACCACATACAAGAGGTATCTCAAAATGCACTCATAGTGTACCTTTCTGCATGCACATCACCAAGCACCTCAGAGAAATGTGTAAAAGTAAACACATGCTCTAATATTGTGGCCTTCATCCTTAAAAAAATATTTTTGAAATAATCACTGTTTAATTATATCTTTATAACATGTCAAGTGTGGTGTGGGATATAGAAGCCAGCAACATTGAAAGTATTTGTAAGACATTCGTTCCCCCTCTTTATGAGCACTTACGCCTGAATTTTGTTTTCCTTTTGTGCTCTACCCTGCATGCTGATATTAAGATTTCATTCTTTCAAAAATGATTAGCAATACAAGCAGGTCTTGGCTGGTAAATTCAGATGATAACAAAAGACATAATTCGCAGGTTTTAAAAATAAACTGGCTGTAAGGCATGTGATTACTGGATCTATAACATTCAGTGTTATAGTAGCTTTGCTGGAACCAGACGGGCTTTTGATACATCTCATTAGGCAATGTATTTTTAACACAATAGGAACTCCTATTGCAAGCTACCCTTAAGGCTTCCCATGGGATTTCTTCTAACCTACAAACAAATTTAAGAGTTGCTAATAACCAAAGAATCACCAGGACCATACAGACATTACAAGTAACCAGATAAGACTTTGAAGACATTCACAAGCCTGCCTTTAATGGCATTCACCTCTCTGGCTAAGCAAACATAAAATCCTGACCCCACGAGAGGGTCGAGTGGGAGGCAGACTGAGTAGCCACTAGAGATTTGCTACTGCAGAGACACAAACGGATCAGACCCTCTGCTTTCCTATTACTGCTACATTAAGTCAGGGCAAAAAACTTCTTCCTTCTATCAGACAGAAAAATTATTTTTGCCCCAGAAACTGTACTACCAAGCACCTTAAACATCATACTCAGGACTATTGGACTCAGAAGAAGGTACACTCCTCCTCTCCACAAACATCATAAGACTGGTGCAATCTGGATGCTTTCTATCTTTCATATACAGTTAAAAACTGTAAATAAACAAACACTTCCATTTACCATCAGCTAAATACAGCTTTTGTGGTTTCCAAGTGGTACTTTCCGTTGTAGAATCTTTCAGACCCTTTGTATGCATGAACTTACACAGTGGAAACTCCCCTGCAGAGCTTTGACCCTCTTGCATCAGAGGACATGCACTGCACAGTAGTATCCAAGAAGGTAAAAGGCTTTTCACTCTATTCTGTATTGCTACTATTTGTTTTGGTTTTGTTTTGTTTTGTTTTTTTTTTCTCTCCTCGCTCGCAGTGCAACCTGTATCTGCTGTATAATCAATAAGAGTTAACAATGAAAGATTTGGGATTGCGCCACTTACTCGGGGTGTTCAGGAGACGTGACTTTTTGCAGTGGTAGGTTGCCTCCTGTTCGCAGTACTCTGTCCTGTTTATCATGGCTTCAAGCTGCTCCGCACTGCTGTTGTAGTTAAAGGACATGGTGTACGGCTTCTCCGGATCAGCTCCTTGGACTCTGGTTAGCCCTGTGTTGTTGTGCTGCACTGCAGTCCAGATCTTATCTTCTGTTAAATGAAAAAGGATTTAACATGAAATTAACAGCAAAAAACTTGCAACAAGCAGGGAACAAAAAACCAGTTGAAATCTAACGCTTTACTGCATTGGAGAGATGATCAGCAGGACCCCGGGCTCCGAAACAGTCACTCTGTGATGAAGACCTGTTACAGGTCAGTGTAGCCTTCAGAGCTGTTTCTCCCTGAACTAGCTTGAGCAAACACTACAGAGCCTGCTGAGCAAGAGAGGAACTACAAGCTTCCTGGGAACCACAGGAGATCTTCAGCATCTTCTGTTGCCAGGTATCTGAAGAAAATTAGATAGCTTTCAGCTGGCTTTGGCCCTGAGAGAAAAGACATAATAATATGGCTCAGGGTGGTAACACTCATCTTTTGCAAACATAGCTGTACCTGAGCACAAGCCCATGCTGTTACAACAACAAATGGTAGCAGAGAACGGCAGCTGATGAGCTCACACAAACTCACCACAAACAGAAACGACAAGCTCTTTAGCCAAAGCTAAAACTGAGCGTATGTTCTTACCACCCAGCTGGAAGTCAGATCACTCATTTTATTCAGTTCTCAGATTTTTCTACATGTAAGCTGAATGATGCCCTGCTTGGATGTACAGAGCAATATATGACTCGGCATCTGTAGTTAACTGTAAATGTTGATGTTTTTCTATGCTGGGGAACCCATTCTCATCTCCTTCATTGCATTTACTGGCAGAGCAAGGGATTTCTTAGGTGACAGAAAGCAGAGTCTAGGCTTAAGCACAACCTACACCATAACAACACAGCTCATGACCAGCGTTGAGGTTGGTGTGATAAGGAGAACATCGCAATTAGAAACAATTAGCTTAGCAGGGAGGCTGTTTCCCAGCTGGTTCTGGTGAGATAGCAATGCGCAAGATAACAAGGACAGCCTGAACAGCCAGTCTTCTGAGCTTACGCAGAGTAAAAGGCAAACTCTTTCATGAGGATTCACAGGATTGAGCCCTGCATGTGCTCCACAATATTATTAAGAGTCACATCCAGTAAATTCCCTCTTTATCAAAGACTCTGCTTGCCCAGGGAGGATGCAAGATACTGACAGGGCAAAAATTTAAGGAAGTAAATTTTAACCATTTGATGCGAGGAAGATTTCAATCTCACTTGTGGAAACCTACGGACAGTTACAGAGGAAGAAGCAAGATCTAGACAAGAGATTTCTATTTCGTTATTCCTGCTTCAACAGGGAAACCCCAGATAGCGCTGATTCTTTTCTAAACCGATCTTAAAATCTGTGCATTTAAGTATTCAGAGGGTTTTACCAGATTGCCTGGTCTGAGTTCTTGCAGAACACGAGCTTTCCTGTAACTCCCCAATATACTGGCATGATGAGCCCAGTAGCTTTGTGGCCACTACAATGCATTGCCGTTGAAGTATTTTTTGTTGAGCTACAAATATCCCACAGATTACTTCAATAGAACTCTAATAGGTGCATAAAAATCCTAAATGGACTATCTGTGCAAAGACACTCAGATGATTTAATGGATTGTCATTATGGAGGCATTCAGATGACAGGCAAGTAACAACAACCATCTGGAGACTATTTAAAGAGGTCTGTTCCAACACTTGGCTGCAAGTTACGGAGAAATTACTCTCCCAGTAATGTATGGCATTAACTGTAAGGACAGTTTACACTCGGAAAACCATACATTCACTCACAACACTCTCATAATTTCTGTGATCGTAGAGAGAAAGAGTTTGCTCATAGGTCTGTAATTCTGCAGTTCTTGTTATGTTCAGGATGCTGCTTGTGGATCCTTTGAGTTGGAGTTCAATGAAACACTGCTGCAATGTGTGATACACAGAAGTTAGATTAAAATCACAAGAAATATTACAAATTTATTGCTTGTAAAACTTGCCCCAGTGCTTGTAATCACAGACAACTTTGTAGCACCATACCCTGCACAGTTCTGCACAATATATTGCTTCCAACACAATATAATTCAATGACTTCGTAACACACATCTTGTACATCTGAAAGTAGTGATTCTTATCAGCCAGAGTCTCTCTGTTTTTTCTTTTGTTCTCTCAAGGATTGACATGAACAGAGTTGATTTTTCAGAAGCAGTTGAGGGTAAGTTAACTTTCCTCTCTCTGAAGCTGGTAGAAGTTTAACCCCTGCCTTCACTGAAAAAGCTTCTAAAAAGACAAACATCAAGTTGCTGATACTGTAAGCCAGATGTCAAACCGAGAGATGATGGAATGAACTGGTTGCTGAAATTCCAGATGGGCAGTCATAAGCTCCTCCCCACTGCGAGTTATTAACATAATTTCGAGAAATTGCAATAAAATCAATGCTCACAACAGTGACTACTGTGCTGCTCAGGAGGTACAACAGCCTAACACTAGAGTTTGAGAGAGGTTAACACTACTGTGCTTTCCAGGCCGTGTACTTGTTCACCAAAAAAGGTGCTGTGTGGGTATTTGAAAAGCCAAAAGCATCAAGATCTAGTAATTTAGAAGCAACGAAGGATTACTAGGAAAAAATTATTAAAAGTAGCATAGCACAAAACAGTCTTCCCAAGAAGTGTCGGAAATGTAATTAATTGGCATGTTTGAAACGAGGTTGGACAAGACATCAGCAAACATACTGTTGGGGACAAGCACCCATTAATAAATGTGTTGGACAGACAATGCAAGAGGTCTTTATCTTATTTTCCTCTGTGATTTTTCATTACTTTTCAATAGTCTTGTTATCATTACAGCTGCACTCAGCTGTCCCTCTGAGATCTGAACTTTGACATTCAAGAACTGCTTTTCTCCACAGGATCTTTTAGAAATGGGAAGCTAACTGCAGATTTTCCATCCTCTGGTTTGCAAAGAGAAAGGAAAAACAAATCAAGTTTATTTCTGTGCTCAAAGTAATTGTGATTTAGCAAGTATATCAGAACAGAGAGTTACAAAAAGTAATAGCAGAAGGGAAGAATTCCAGAGTTACATTTCAGACATCTCCTAATCTATACATGCCTCATCTGTTACACGTATTATTTTTACAGATCATATCTGTGCTTTGCTGGTCACTTCAAAGATTCCCTCTATGCTCCATCTTTGAAGGAAAGGTAACCATCACTACAGCTTCTCAAAAAATATATATGTTTGGCTAAATGATCTAGTGAAAGGAAAGTCACAATCACCAGCAAGCATATGCAAGCATACCTCTGGGACGGCAAAAGCTACCGCCATTCAAAAGTTTGTTTCTTTCCCTATGCACAGTTGGTGTAGAAAGTGCACAGAGAAACACATCCTTTGCTACCTTTTTTATTTTTAACAAAAAAAAAAAAAAAAAATGGGGGGAGGGGGCTTTAAAAACTTGGAGTCTGAAAGGAAGTCCAGATTAGAAGGGCAGCCCAACACCACAGATGCAAGACAAAAGAGCTGGTGACAACAGTGCAAAAGGAGGAAAAGGAAGAGAAATGTATTCAACCATCTCAGCCACACTTCTTCCTGCTTCCCAGGGAAAGAATAAGTACTTCCATTTTAGAAAGAGGGACACAAGGCGTAGAGGGGCTAGGTAACATGCACAAAGTCACACACATCCTGCTAGAAGAATAAGGGGTTACATTCACGTAACAGTAAAAAAAACAGAGAAAGTTCCTTCTTTCAAAAGGACACCCCTTGGTTTACATGCAGCAAATGAGCCCGAAAATGATTTAAACTTTAGTTTGCTTTGGACAGAGTGGGAGAGCTGACACTGCTCCCTTCTCCATCTCAGCTGACTGAGGGAGAAGTAACTAAGAGCTGGAGAGCAGTAAATTCTTGAACCATCCCAAGACAATACCAAGACCGTGTGCACTTGCTTCCATAGATCAGAAAACCACACAAAAAAAATCCCAACCTTTCTTCTGAAGACCCTCACCATTCAGGTCAACTCTTGGACTTTATTCAAGCACCATTTTCTCCACCTGAAACCTAGCAGCATTTAGAAAAATATCATACTATTTTCTCAAATTCACATGCACAAGTTTAGGTAGGGCTGTTCCCAAAATTCAGCTGCCTGTCTCAGAATGAGGTCAAGGAATATACCCTTACAGCTCAACCAGCGTGTACTCCGAAGCCTACAGACAACAATCTAGGAGCTTGCATTTCAGATGTGCATCAGGACCTATGTAGTAAACGCAGCTGCAATCTGGACATGCACACAGATCACTACAGCTAGGACCAGTGCAACAGCTGTCTGCAACTTAGCTCCATGACTTGCATATGCTTTTACAGAGGCGTATCTCTGCACAGATTATGCCTATGGCTTTTGAAAAAGGGTCTTCAAATACTGTTCCTATTTCACAATATGAAGATTGTTTTTTAAAAAAAAAATCTTTTTTTTTGTTTGTTTTCAATATATTTTTAGGCAGTGACACTGTAATCATAGATGCAAATCAAGTTGAGTGCCACTACCTCCTAGCCATTTCCATATCTGGAAACTGTGAAACTAGGCAGATAAGGCTCTCTTTTCCTTTATTTCAACAAAGAAGTTATCATTATCTTTTTAAGTCTGTCCATACTATATGTTTTTTTCCTGTTTACTCAATTTAATGAGCTCTCCCTCCACTTGTGAATTTACAATGAGAATGAAAAAGCTGTTCTCCAGGCAAAGGTCACTGTTTATTTTTACCTTCTATTATTTCACTTTATTATTTTTTTACTTTCTCAGCTTGGTAAAATTTCAAACCACACACGAGCTGAAAGTCATTCAAAACCCAGTAAGAGAGTGCAGCCATGTCTTCTACTGTATAACCTGGAATAGTTAAATGCAGCCTTGAAAAGCAGTTTTCCTAAATGCATGTTAAATTGTTCCATAATTCAAAGGTGACAATGCTTTAATTTCAGGGTAATGCTACAGCTTTATGACTTTGCAGTTTTATTTAATGGTCCAATTTACTACGATATTATGCTGCCTGTATTTGGTCCTAGGAGATGTTTTTACAGCATGGGACTACAATGCATTCATCACGTTTTAGACCCTCTGTTTAGCCTCACCCACAGTTCTATCATCTTGCTGGAAGCCTCCAAGTTGCTTTTGACGGCACACAAATTAAATTGTGGGAAATTAGAGCAGCTGGAAAACTGGCTTTCAATGAGTTCTGTATCGTCTAATTCTCATTTTTATTCTTCAACTTGAAATATCTCTGTGGAGCACATTTCACCCATACAAACTACATCAGTCCTTTGTGATTTAGGAGGTTTGTCACAAAACAAGATTATTCAGACTGATTAAATTGCCAACAAGCCAAACATACGGTAAATGCTACATGAGAGAGAGAAAAATTGCTCTGAGAGCTCATATGATGCATTTGTTTCATGGTGCCTACATTGAATGCCAAATATTGTCCTGAAAGCTGTACCTATAACTACAGTATTAACCACACAAAAGGCTGACTCTCCTCCTTGAATACTGTACTGTTTTAAGCTGCAGTGGTAGTTTAACCCAGCCATTCTAACATACACCCCTCAAAGAATATGAAAAGACAATTTCTTATCACAAACAGCTCTAATTCACTGACTCCAAGGAGGTGTTTTCTGAGTCTCCTATGAAATCCACCCATTTATTATTTTTTTTTCTGGCTACCTTTTTCTTTTTTTTCTGGCTGACCCAGCAATATGTGCTTTTGCAGCTTGTTTTGTGCTCATCAGCCTCCTCCTAGTTTCTGATTCAGCCACTTGCAGCCAGTGCAGAAGCACCGCAATACATTTCCATGGAAACAATTCTGGGGGGGTCCCGTCCCCCCAGTCTTGCATGCAGCCCACTCTCCGATGGTACTGACAGACTGTGCCTGTCAGTGTGCATTCCTCAGGGATGCCTGGTCTGGACCCATTCCATGCCTATAAATCCTTTCTGGCAGTCAGTAGCCAGCACCAGGAAGGCACCACACCCCCGGCTCCGCAGATATGCTGCCCCAGCCCTGGCAGAGAAGAAAGAGCTGGGTTCCCAGTTCTCTAACACCCCAGACATGAAGTTTGCTCACTCTGAGCCCACAGTTGTCTCTGTCAGCAGACTGACCATGCCAGGCAGATCTGATGGATGAGAACGAGACACCTCCGCTGCAACCCCCTGCACCCTCATCCCCCATGTTGTGCTGAAGCCCAGAGGTGGAAAACCATTACCCTGCCAGCCTGCTTCTTGATGATCCTCCATTTCCATACTTCCTCTAATACAGGGTGTCTACAACAAGCAGTGAGAAATATTGCTCTCCAAAGATTGAAAAGGCAGTCACTGAACTACTTCTTAGTGCAAAATGGACACTTGTCCACTGTGCTCACATTCACTGCGCTTGTGACAACAGTGCAGTCCTCTCTGACTCAGTCTCTTTTATCGACGGTGAGTTTTGAGAGACTCAACACAATCACTTTTCTGCTGTTTCATATGCCTTGTGATGGCTCAGACATCTGCATGAGCCTGGCAGACAAGAAGCGGAGCCCACAGAAGACCTGCCATTCTTCTGATGCCGCGCCAGGAGGCTGGGCAGGACATCTGCAAGTTTCCAACATGGCACTAGACAGCCATGTCTGGGGCAAATGGATCCACCCTTTGTAACTGAGACAGCTGGAGTGACTTTTAGAGAGCCACAGCTTACCTCTAACTTCTGAACACTGCAAATATGGCAGGAGGGTGATTAAGTTGCAGTAACCCTTGGTTAAAAGCTAAAGGCTAGAGGGCAATATCTACTGTTACGTCCTTCTGTACTAAAACTTTCTTGGGGCCTCCTGCAAGTGTGACAGTGAAGAAGGCCTGCAGGACTTCTGCTGTGGTGTTCATCAAAAACACAACAATTTTGCTGAAAACAGCAAGGCAGCTGTGACAGCGCAATGCCTTTGACATAATATAAGCACGAAATGTTTTTCATTTTATAAAGTTCTGGAATATTTAATGAAAATTCAAAAAAGAAATGTATAAATTGTCAGAACTACAGTGTGCCAAAAAAATTGTAATGTTTGAGGGGTTAAACTATAAATCTTTAAGAGCTGCCTTTAATCTAAACAGTAGTAAATAATTTGTAAAGGATTCCCATTCGTTGTTTTCTCCAGTGATAGAGTCAATCACAATTACAGACAGTAAACTGCAAGGTACACACATTTAAAAAAAAAAAAAAAAGACAAACAACAAACAAACAAAAAAGACACTCCAAAAACTTCCTTAAGAAGTTCAAAGCAGTAAAATCTTATCTAGCTCATTCTGAGAATCTCAGGGAGTTTCTCCATTTAAGTTCTTGTCCCACAATTACATGGAATTAAGGGCATGACCTCCTCCTCCTCTCTCTTACTGCTTCAGCGTAACCGGTCGCAGCCCTCCTTTCCACGTGAGTCTGCCAAGTCCACAGGAAACGTAACAAGGGTTGAATCACACGTATCACTGTAATTGCTATACAAAGTAAAAGGAGATGATTTCTTCTGGAAAATAGATTAATAAATTATATAAGCAGATGAACTGAGATTCTTGTGTGGAAACAAAGGGAAAGGTGGATGCCATGGACAGTAATACCACCAGTTCCACGATTATGTTGGGAACATCAGTGGTGATCCCTACTGCAAGGTCTGAGGTCTAACCAGCTCTGCTTTGTAGTAGTCTGTCTCTTTGGTACTCCAGTCTGCTCCTTGTTCACAGCAAAGCTGAACTGCTACTGTATTTTCCTCAAACAGCTGTCCAAATACCATAATGTAAGTGGGACTATTTGGACACTTAAAATATTTAGACACTTCAGCTACAAACACAACTTGTATCCTCCTGAATTCAACCCTCCTTACATACCATGGAATATGTACTATATGGAAGAATAAAATCTATATCATTGTTAGCTGAATGAAAAAAAAAAAAAAGGCTAGAGGCAATTTATAAAAAATTGTCAAGTATAACTTTGGCAATTTCCTTTACATCTTTTTAGAATCCCTTTGCCTGAGATTTAAACAGTTTCTCTACAGTTTTCTGAGACAGAGAAAATAAAGCTTTATTTTTCTTCCATCCAAAAAATGGGCAATATTTCCATTTTGAGAGGAGACTGCAAAACAGAAATGATCCACAACAAGGAGAGACGTATTTTTGTTAGTTAATAATTTTTTCATTATGGCAGTTTCAAAAACAGATCTTGGACTAACAGCAGGAGCTGGGATAAGGACTCATCTTTCCCCAATCTGCACCCCTGGAGGAAAAAAGGGAAAAAAAATAAAAGCAAACTATTTGAAGACTGGACAAATATCTGGCCAAGACAAAATTAACCATTGATCTTGTTATGGCAATTTCTAAGCATTATTGATTTGATAGCCCAGGGTCTGCCTACAGTAAACCAGCATCAGGAAAGAAGTACAATGACAGAGTGACTCAAGTGTATTGTAAGCAAATCTTTCAGATATCAAGGGTAAAAATTTACTCCGGAGAAGATGAGGAAAGGTCATTACAAACATTTTCCATCTAGGGCAGCAAAACAAGTACATGGATGTAGACTGCATGTTTATAAACTTTGCACTGGAGAATATGATTATTAGCATTTAAGTAGTACTCAAGGCAGATCAATAGATTTCTAAGCAACAAGAGAGAAAGAATAAGCCTCACAATGATAGAAAGACTGCCAGACCAGAAGTTCAGGGGGTCTTTTAGCCATTTTCTGTATGGATTGTTATCAGTCACTTCAGTGAGAAGTGAAGATTAATTCAACTGGGCTGATTATCAAACAATCATCCTGCAGGGGAAATTTCTTTCCCAGCACTGGTGGTTGTTCATTAGCCCAAAACATGACAGGACACATCCTCTGTGTACTTTATGCAAAAAAGTGTGGGTGTAGAGCACCGTGGATGATTGGAGAATCCAGGTAAAGCAAGCAGAGCTAGTTCACATTCCCATGCAGGTGGCCCTGGAAACACACTAACTATGTTCCCATTCTGCTGAATGTAATCATCCCAAATTAGTAATCCCTGCATGGACCCACACCAATCCTCATGGTGCCTCTCATAGCATCCATCTACATATGATCAAGATTTGGGTGCATGTGTGGTTCTCTTCCCTCGAACACACATATTTGGTGTGGATTCCTCATTGTTTATTATAATTGATGAATTTCCCTGTGAAAGTGACTTTGCTTTGTGTGTGTAATGGGTGTACAAGGTGAAGAAAACACTATGTTAATAAGGTGCTGTCTTTTTTTTTTCTTTTAATCTAGTTTTGAGTTTGTTGTCTTTCACTGTCTTTGAACTCACTTTATCCTTATTGTAAGAAAATGCAAATGAACATCCCTTCTCTCAATGAGGCCCATTCACTTTGGATCTTCCCAATCTAAATAGCCCTGGATTATTTACTTTTAACCTCTCTTTGTACAGACACCTTTCTATGCCTTTAATTAGGTACATTACTGTTCCTGACAACCTCTTATTTCGACAACATATTCTACTTTTACTAGAAATAAACAGCCTTCAAGATATGACCCTTCCAAAGTGCTTCACATACTCTTCCCTCTTCTTGACCGAATTAAATAATAGCATGTCATCTACAATTTTTGTCACCTTGGTTTTTCAGCCACTTCTCCAGACAATGAATAAATACATTTATCCACTCTGGTACCAGCAGATATCCTGTGACACTCTACTGTTAAATTTCTTGCCATGCTGAAAATTGGCTTTATATTTTTTAATACTTTTTCCCTCCTTTTTTCTCCCTGCAAAATTTCCTTTCCCTTATTTCTCTCTCCCTCTTTGTCTTTGTATGATTGTCCAATTCCCTCTCAACACACACAATCACAATCTTCTGCTTTCTTCAGAATTTTTATTCAGTAGTAGGCTGTTAAAGTTGACAGGCTGAGAGAAATCACTGGGACCGTAGACACAATAAATTAACTTGCAATGTTGATACTTCCCATATCCACATCACATATTGGATGCCTGTGACCAGACACCAATATGTGAGAAAGCTGTTGTTAATCTGACCTGGTTAATAACTGGCTACAAACAAGATCCCTATCTGTTCAATTAAACAGGTAAAAATTAGAAAGAATTTTAAACAAATGGACATGAACATTAAGGAACGCCACTGTTCTCTAAATGCAATGATGCTGCTCATTTCTGATGATCTGATTCCTTCTTTGAATTCATCCTTCACAGATTCAAGGCACTGTAATTCCCAGAAGTCATTAGCTCACTGCACCTCTACTTTTAAAAGCACTAAATGAGTAATTACCCCGGATTTTCCATTCCACCTCCAAATTCTTCAGCCTGAACATGTTTTAGGCATAAAAAGGTTACCTCTTCTTGAATCGTACACAAAAAAACGAACGGCCAGCCTGAGTAAAAGCAAAGCTTCGTTTAGCCCAGGAGCCCTCCTCTGCCTTTGAGGGTGAACAGATATTCAGGTAAGCATGGAAAGGCAAAGGGTTTTCCTGAAACTTGTTCCCATTTTCCAGTGATCTTTGCCTCACAGCTGCTTGAGCTGGAAGCTGCAACTAAACCTCCACATTTAATTGCAGCTTCTGAATCTATCAGACAAGATCAGGGCTTTTTCCAGCTGTTTTTTTCCCCTCTGTTGATACATTGGCCTCCTTGATGTCCTGTGGTAATGATTTTCAAGTTGAATTATTCATTACATCAGGAAAAGAAAACAAACAAACCCCAAATCCTGCTATCTAATATTTTTATCCTTTTTCCCTTAGCTTCTATATGATGAAAAGAATCAATCCCTATTTGCTTTCTCTATGCCATATATAATCTCCATGCTTTCCTGTGACACTTCCCTCCACCATCTTTTAAATTTTTTTAGTCTCCCCATACATGGAAGCCATCCACACTTCTGACCATCTAATTTTTCCATTCACAGGAGGTGTGGTGTGGATTTATGTCACTGAACAATAACTTTGACTTTTTTGTCTCTGTTCCTTCTATGGTCCTAACATAACAACATAGAATTTCATTTTTTGACTTTCCCTGAATATTGATACTTTCAGAAAATTCTACAGAAGCATCATCTGAAAAGAGTAACAAATTCAGAATCCATCCCTGTGTACATAAAGCTGAGTTATTTTTTCCATATTTTGCACTTAATCTATTACTGAAAACAATTTTTATCAGCATAACAATAAACTATGTACCCAGAGAGAAAAGAAGCTCTTGTGATTAAGGCACCCAAACCATATTTAGATAATACAAAAGCATAACCCAATTGTACCTCAAACTCTCTGGACAACTGTAAAATAATAATTGTTTTCTGTGCCTCAGTCGTCTTTTATGCAACAGGAATAATACAGATGCCTGTGACAAATGACCTTCCCCTGCCTCAAATGAGACGTCTAGGGGAAAAGAACTAAAAAAGAAAAAAAATTTCCAGGCTAGGAGGTTCTGTCAGTTTTCCCCACCTCCACTTTTTTAGTAACCAAAATAAAATAAGAATGTCAGCAAGTTCATTACAGATATAGAGAAAATCAGGTATATGCCTTCTGGATTTCTGCCAGCTAAAATTTATTTGAGGAAAGCAGATGCTTTCTGCAAGGAGTTTGTCAAAAATCCTACTTCTTCAGCAGAGATAAAAAGCACTGACAATGTTTTCATCACACATATTTATATGATAAATAATAAAAATGAGTACATTTCCCATACGGGAGATCAAGGAAGGATATTCAGACAGAAAGGTGAAACGTTGTTTCAATTCTTACGAGATTCAAAAACAGTGAAGGAGACACATCTTATTAAATATTTGTTACACTTGAATAAAAAACATACTTAATAATTAACTGGTGTGCATTTAATTAACATAATGATTGCCCAATTAAATAAAAATGAAAATTTAATTTGAGACACTTTAAGTACAAGGAGATTAAGGATAAAATATGAATATCCCGAGTCCTTAGTTTTCAGGACTACTGAGTGTGGAGGTGATATGTGGCAAAGTAGCTCAACCAGAATTAGCAATTTACAAGGGGTAATAAAATATTCTTTCATCCGCACCTGGCCACAGGAAGCAAAAAATACCAAACAGAAGACAGTCTAGGAAATTTCCTCTCCATTTCAAATTAAAAACCAGAAAGGACGCTCTACCATCTAGCCCAATCCACAATATGGACTATGTTATGTTTTCTTATATCCTTGCGTGACAGTCCTCTATACAAAATAGGACCCGCTTAAGGGGAGAATTTGTCAGACAGGTATATTTATTTGAAATACTTTTTATTTTAAAACTACATAACTGTAGTCTCAACCAACAGGTCACCTGGCCAGGCTTTTGTTCTGCTCCTTGTCTCCTTGTTGTCCCTCTTCCTCAGAGCATCATGCCTTCTCCTCCATGCAGATACCCAGGACAATCAGGGTTTCTATTCTCTGGGATATCAAAGGCAGCACACTCATATGAGGGGTGGTATTCCTGCTTAAATCAGACTGGAAGGATGTACAGCTAGCTCAGTGCAAGGAGTTTAATAATCATTCTCAGATCTAGCGTTCTAGTAAAGCAGAGACACCATTCACAGTTACAAAAGAAGGTTTGAATTCTAAGTTTTCACATCTTTAGTAAAAAATACAAACATCTCATTAAAAGTTATGATATTATGAAAAATACATCAGCAGTGACCTTTAAAAGGTGCAAATACCATTGTAAATGCCATTTAGCAACAGTACAAGGTGAGTCCTTCAAAATTAAAGTTTAAAAATCACTTTTACATGGACCCTATTTAAGGATACACCTCAGAGTCGAACCTCAGTTACTACCAGTTCTGTTCTTTTTCCCACTACTGAGACACCCATGATTGTGGGGTCTTCTTAGTAGTACAATGAAAGACATTCCAATAACATTAGAGGCAACATAAAGCACCAAAGACAAGGTTAGGTCATTACCTGTTATATTGCAAAAAACACGGAGTGGTCCAAGTGGTCCACTTCCATCAGAATCGATGTAGAAGAAACCTGATGTCTTCCCTTGGTGTCGGTAAGCCTCACAAGATTGTTCATAGATAGCTTAAAAAGAGAGAGATTGTATCACATAAATAAGGAGAAAACAGACAGAAACAGTTTATACATGAGCACTACTTTAATCACTGTCATAACATAAAGTGTTGGTTCACTGCTGATTAGCATATGTTTAAAAGAGTTTACTGCATCTGGACCTGAGTCCATGCTCAAAATTAGGCATGTATTCAACTACTTCCTTAAACTTAATGTATTCTGGCTTTAAAGGTATGGGTGTTGGCCTTATTGTGGATTCAAGTATGTAAATACTTAAATCTAGTTATAGAATGATATGTATATGCATCCACATAATGATATTTCAGAGACACACATACAAATGTGTACACAGGCATGTGCTCAAGCCTTGTCAATCAGAAGACAGGTATTTTTGCCAGTCTTCAGCTTTCCTGAAGGATATTGTTAACAGATAACTATAAGCCCGTACCAGTGTCTACTGCACAAATGAAACCCAGCCATTGTTCCTTAGCAGAAAAGCTCAAGGTCAGAGATGGTCTCCATGCTGGGTGACAAATTTATGCTTTAGACCTTTTTTTATACAACCAACTCTTCCTCTCTGCTTATCAATATTCTTCTTTTGCAGGATTAGTGCCCATGAAAACGCCAAGTGTTTAATAAAACAAGCACAGCAGATCACCAAGAGCAAGAATAGGAGGGAAAAGTCCCAAAGGTCAGTGCAATTCCTTGTATTTGAGGCATGTTTTCAGGTAAGATATCATAATTTCACATGGGGAAAAGAGAAAACCTCTCCAGAGAGGCAGTTATGAGATATAAAAAGTAATATGTATGATCCTGGATCTTGAACAACAGTAACCTTAATTCTCACTGCAGGATTGATTCCCCCCGCCCCCCACTTAAACACTTACCTGATTATACTGACAAGTTTATTCTCTGTAACAGCTTATGATTGTTCAACTAATTGTCAGTATATAAAATAAAAACCACAGACTGACTTAACAGATAGATCAAGACTTCCTTTTTTCTTCCTGTGAGACAGAGTTATTTGGAAAACACAGTAATGGAAATGCAAGCAAACAGAATTACCCCTAATCTTTAAGTAAGCTTTTGAGTGCTACCAGAAGCAGAACACACAGAACTATATTTGGACATCATCTTTGGCTGCTGTGAGGTCAAATCTGGCTTTTTCTTACCTCTTAATTTTAAAAGCATATTTAGCTACTATTTGCACATTCATACATCATTATACAGCAAACACTGGACTTACAGAGATTGGGAAATACTCAGGGGAATTTGTGAATAACCTATTTGTTAGCCATTGCAAATCTTTTTTCCAAGCCCCTCACTCTTCAGGCAGCAGAGCAGTACAGTTAAACTTCATATGGCATAATTTAATGTTGAGGTTGTAACTACAACTGCAAAGTGCCTTTCATCTGGAAAGAACTCAAGGAGGTTTGCAGAGCGAGTGCAGGCAGAGCACTTCCTCACCACTTCTGAAATACAGTCCCAGCCTCTCCTGCAGAAGGCAGCAACTGCTCTGCACCAGCAGGAATAGTTCCTCATTCCCAATTCTGTGCACACAAGGACTCACATCCCTCCTTTCTCCTCATTCCCTAAAAGTAGTTTCTCTAATGAAACAAATTTCAGAAAGACTTCAATAGCCAGCCTGAAGTAGCCTTATCTGACTACTATTCTGAAGAATGCTATAAGATAGTTCATTACTCAGATTTTAATGAAATTTGGACATTTCTTCACTTCTGTCAATAAAATAGAATCACAGTTCTAGGGGGTCCCATCCCAAACTTGCTATAAATTCAGAGTCTTACCAGTCAATCACTTGTACCACTCACCAAAATATGCTTTCCCCTTGTACATTTCTCTCCTGACCAAATATTTTTAGCAGGCAGAACATCACTAAGTGCTAAATATGTACAGCATTACACTTCCCAGAGTAAAAAGCTGCTTAAGGTATTCAGCACCTGGTGAGACAGTACTTTAATTAGTATCCATCCTATAATAAACAGAATTAAGAAAGCTTCTTCCTGACAGTCATTAGCCTGATGTAGAAAGCACTGTAAGAGTCCAGAAGATCTCTAAATTCCCCCTCTGATATTTAGCCAAGAGCACACATTAAATGCAAATAAAATAAAACCCCCAAACCAGAACATATTTTTCCACTATTCACAACCTGAGAGGCTACCAGAGAGTCCCTCAGTTGCCAAAGTGCTGACATAAGCAACTGGGATATGGAGGGTCAGGAGAGAGACTGTAACAGGCGATTAAGTAAGCAATCAAGGAACCATGGTTTGATCAATTTGCAAAGTTCTCAAACTGCAGTTCACTTAGTGAATTTGCTGTCATCATTGTTACAGGACACTTTATCTTGTCTCATTAGGGAATATGCCAATTGCTTCCTGTGAGTTGTTTGCTGAGTATTTTTGAAGAATGGTGCAAGGGGCAGAGACATAAAACTAATATGTTGTCAGTGAACTGGCACAGCTAGAAACTCATTCTTCATCACAAACTTCTTCTTGCTAAGTGTTTTGCTTCTTCTTGACTGTCATTTTGGCTGGAGCCCAGATATACTTTTTTCAGATTAATAAGGAAAGATGTGAAGATTCAGCCATTAATAATGTAGGCAGATGCAAACAGATGATCTACTCGGCTTTAGATGGCCCCTTTGTCACTGCAACTTTGGGGAAAAAAAAAAAAAAAAGGCTGTATAGAGCTAGAAATTAGACAAGGATTGCTCAACTGGTATAAATCTGAACGGATGCACAAGCTTCAGTGAAACTACAGTTATGTCTGCCGGAAGAAAATCCATCCTGGTATGTTTTCCTTTTGGTTATATGAGAATTCCAGCAGTAAATACTAAGCAGTAGCAGAAGAAGTGGGAAAAGGCTATAAACCTCAAACTCTAGCACATAAAACATATTTAAACTATCATGACTTAGAGAAAAGCTGTTTTGGTGGACAGTTTATTTTGTAGCTGCATGCTTAAAGTTTTACATGTCTGTATCTTAAGCGCTTGGTACTGCATACTTCTAGACTAGATGGGCCATTGCTTTTAGTTCTTTTTTTTTTTTGCTATTTCATGCTGTATAATGCATCAAGGAGAATTTTTTTTTTTTCCAGTCGCTGGCAGATGCCCCCACAGACATTTCAAGTGCACCATCCATTCCAAGCTCTGTTCAACGTTTTTGCAGGCTGAGCTGATTGCTTGTTTTAGAATAAAGTTATACAATTCCATTTGCTGAAAAAGGCCCTATTACTCCAGTGACAACAACTTGAAGCTGTCTTTATGGTTCAATGAAAGACAAGATCTCTTTGCAGTCATTCTTCTCTTTATGTGATCAGAAATATCATACAAAAGTAAAAATCAGATAAACAGTCAGCTGTGACTGTTAAGACCCCAGAGCCTTAACTTTGAAAACTGCCTTCACATTTATGTTCTGTTTTGTGCCAGAGTTCTCTGATGGAGATGGAGATGTGGTCGTTTTGGGAACAGTAGGAAACCATTATTGTCATTGTCATTAAAGAGTCACCAACCATTTATGCATGTAATAGGGCCTCACTTTCAAAAAGCAAGCACCAAGTGCAATTATGGAACTGTTGACAAATGCATATATTTTAATGTCAAACAACATTTGAGGTAATTATACCTTTTAATAAAGGAGAGGTGTTCATCAGTTCATTCAGTATAGAACCCATCAACAATTTTCAAGCATTATTTTTAAAATTAAAAAGCCCAAAAACACAAAGAAAAAATAGTGATTTTACTCCTTTCTGTGAAGCATTTTAATAGTGTTTATACTTTCACTCCTTCCAAATTTGTTTTCAAATTTTAAAATGTTCACCTAAATAGGACCAAAACAACAAAAATACCGTTCTTTATAGGCTCCTCATGTAAAGTTTGTTTTCTCATTAAAATGCTTAATCAAGCACTTTTTGAAAACACAATTTCAAAAATGAAACCTCTGAGTTGTCCTTTGTCTCAAAGAAGCAAGACCAGTTTTCCTTCTCTAACCCTCCCACACTTTTTTTGGACTAATTTTGACTTATACCAGCCATTGCAGGTAAAATGACAGTTTCCAGCAACATTTGTTTCACTGAGCCAGAACCACTGAAAATCACAGTTTGTGACTTTCAGCCCCTGCTGCGTTTCCCCAGGCCCTTTTGGGAATGAGCTGCACTGCCATGCAGCGATAGCACTGCAGTTCCTGCCACCAAGTGCCCGCAGGCAGTCAGGAGGAAGCTGTTTGCTTCACAGAGTTGCATTGCGCTACTGCTTGGAGCAAGAGATGCCAGCAGCGCCCGTGAACCCATGCTACCCCTCTGCAAGTGTGGCTTGGACCTCACAGTCAGGTATGGCAGGTAAAAGTATTAGGGTAAACTGCAGCACAAGGCAAAAACCAAAGTGTAAAAGGTGTCACAGGGGCAGACTTTGGCTGATGGGCTATTGCTGGTAACAGTGGCTATTCCAGGAGGACAAAACAAGAAACAGCTTGACTCCAAGGTCCCAGATTTAGTAAGGGAAACTGGACATCAGAAATATCTGTTTTACTTGGTCACAAAAAGAGTGAATGTCTTTTATTGTTCCTTTTTTTGTTGTTTGGTTTTTTTTCCAGAATCACTTACAAGCTATAATATCGGACCCTGTATTGACATTTTTGCAGTGCTCTTTAAGGAATTTTTTTAAAGGCTACTGCTGTGTTTCAAAAAGAAATTTAAAATTCTCCCACAGCTAGCTACTGAAACTGATGCAGCCTGAGAGCCCCATTCTTCATACCAAGAGCTGCTTCCCTAAGTACTATATGTGCTCTTGCCTACCAGTTAGGATGAGCCGTGCTGATGGTGTTGAGGCATGCACAGTACTGACAGAGTTCAAGATATCTATCTCCCAACCCCTTATAATCCTCTGTGAAACACACACCCTCAGTTTCTCCCTCAGGTATCTCTTTGAGCCTTAAGTATCTCAAATTAAACTAGCTTTTCAGATCAACAACTCATCCCATCAAAGCATTCATTCTGAACACTGCTTTACTTACTGATCATAATGGCCATCTTTTCCTTTAGTTCTCACTTCTTATCTTCCCAGGTGCTTAAGAAATGGTATTTCAAACTTTGATCAGCATTTATAAAAGAAACACTTTATCCCCAGTCAGATCAACACCACCTAATTCTACATGGAATATAAAGATTCCATGAAATATATTTCATGGAATATAAAGATTCATAAGCTCAAAAATCAAAATCATGGATCTGAAACATACACAACCCATATTTTTTCAAGCCACACACACTACATCCCTACAGAAGCATCCTAGCAAAACTATAAATATGCACTTCGATTGATCAGGGTTCAAGCTATAGATCCATGATTCAGACTTCAGTGCCAGAAAAGCATTAAGAGATTTTAATTTCATTATAATAACCTATTTTGACCTTTTGTGTAAAATCAGCTACAGAATTTCATTTTCTAATTCCTGCATCAAGGCTGGTCAGCCAAAGCACACGCAGTAGCTCTTTGCACCCTGCAGTCATGTCTGACAGGACTGAGGTCCCTCTTAGCTTGGCTCTGCAATTGAAACTTCAGCCTTGATTCAATATGCTGCAAGAGCCTGACAAGTCTTAAATATGAGCAATTTCATCCCTGTTCAGTTCTCTGAAGTATCTTGAACCTGTTAATCCAACTGTTTTAATTACAGTCCTTAAACTAGAAGATATTGTATCCCTGCCATAACTGAAATCTTTAACAGCACATGGCTGAGCACAAACATTTGCAAGGTCAAATTTCCATCATTTCCAATGAAACATCTTTTTATTCAGTTTTTCACTGACTAGCTGTTACTATATTGACATTTGGCTTCCAATCTTACTTTTGCCCTAACCAGTTCACCTGCAGTCTCCATCATAGCCTTCACTAACCACACACTTACGGTTTCATTGTGGAGCTCCCTGGCAGATAAGCCTTTAGCCGGCCTCAGTTTTCCTGAGTACTTAACAACTTACTTTCCTTTGCCCCCATGTTCCTAACTTATAAAACCTCTCCTCTTTGAGAAGGGCAACAAAGTTGCTGAAGGGCCTAGAGCACAAGTCTTNAAATTCCGCAAATAATCCCCAAGGAGCAATATATATAAACCCCCCTCTCTTCAACGAATAAATGAACTTGTTATTCACTCAGTAAGATGCACTCCTTACCCATACTTAAAATAGTGCTGGCTGTTAGACTCAATGCAAAGGTTACAGTGATACTCAGACTTCAGTTTTACTACTGGGAGACCAGGCAAGGTAAACCTCTCTCCCCTTCACCCACCAGTACGTTACTGGTATAGATACAACCAAGAGCGTAAACTCCAAATCAAAAGCAATCTGTTTGGTTGGGGGTTTTTTTGTTTTGTTTTGTTTTTTTTTTTAATTAGAAGACTCTGTCTTTTTCAACTGTAATGGACACCAAGATAACTTTCCTCAAAAAAATAAAATTAATTAAAAGTAAACCTTAAAATTCCCAATATTTCTTTCCTACTGTACTTCACATTACTTTGCAAATTGATCACACACATTTCGTTGCAAATACTCTGAGCTGTAGATTCAGAATTTGAGCTGTACTAGTTATGATTACCAAAATGAATCCTGTACTATTGCTGTTTCTAGATTGGATTCTCATAATTTAATAAAAGTAGCTAATAATTTTCAATTTCTCAGAAAGAGATAGCATTTTATGGTGATATAATACATAAAATACATTAAAAAAAACTACAGAACTTTAATTCTTGATTTCATTGGGAGATGCTGACACTGTCCACTCCCCAGCTAAAACGTAGCAGAGATGCATGTTGCTTTTACTACCTCTAACAATTGCACAGTCATGAAAATTACGGCTACGCTCCCTCCCATCCTGTCGTGCATTTGGTGGGGCATGGAAGTTGTCCTTGACTAGCAGGGTACTTAGCAACAACTGAAAACATCAGTGCTTTATCAACATTCTTCTCATACTAAACCCAAAACACAGCACTAGGAAGAAATTTAACTCTATCCCAGCCAAAACCAGGACAAGGAAGAATACTTACTGCCAGATCATTTGGGACTCATTTCATTGCTTTGTAATTCTTTGCACCTTAGATGTAAAGAGTAATAATAACCCCTATAATAATTATTATTATTCTATTTTGAGGTGAAAAACTTATGTACTGGTTAGACTGGAAAGGCCAGTAAGAGCTGGGGATTCTGCCGGGATCTGCAACCAGCCCTGGGCTGACCTTGGACAAATTGATATGCACAAATGCCGACACAGATCGAATTAAGCATTCTCACCGAAACACAGAGCTCCTGGAGGCAGATTGGAGATGACTGTTTCACCCTTTGCTTGTATACCTCAGGCCTAACAGATTTGTTCTTACAGACTTGGAGTAATGAGTGAGGATTTTTCTAAATAACAAAAAGCAATATGCAATGGAAGGTTTCTTCTTCTCTTCTCATTCCAAAAACAAAGGGATTAGTACAGGCAATGAACTCTGGGAATGATCATCTTTCTCACTCTTATAATACAATTGTCTTGTTAAATGCCAGAAAATGAAATCTGTACTCTCAAAAACTAGATAATGACAGCTCTGGTGTTGACAGACTAATGCTGTGATGTGCCTGGCTGAGAGATGGCTTATTTTTCCTTTTTGAAATATGTATTTACTCATCTGATAAAGAACAAGTTATTTCCATATATAACTTTAAAATGACTTTTACCACAATGTCACCTAAATGGATGTTTGGGAGGGATCCTTCCATTACGCTTAGGGATTAGACAATTTCCTACCATCCAAGCTAAGGCTCCCCTGGCCAAGGTACAAAAGGCCATGTCAGCCCGTCCTCCCCTGTCGCTTCCCCGCTGAGGTTTGAAGGCGGCTGTGTCAGTCACGTACCCCAGCGTCCCCCGCCCGGTGCTGGTGCAGGGTGACCTGCAAGTCCTGCTGCTGCAAGAAAGCAGTCAGGGAGACCTACACCATTTTAAGAGCAGCGTTGGAGGGAAAGGAGAAATCAAAGACTTGAAGGACACTGTGCAAAGCACGGTATTTCAGCCTTGTTCTTGAAAGTACTGGCGTCCCTGTGGTGATGGTCACACCTGACACAGGCAGGCTTCCGAAGGGATTGAGTTGGTCCCCCACATACTCTGTTCTGCAGTAAAGTCCCAAAGTGGAATATTCTCTGCATTATTTATAAGGAAATGTCAGGCAAAGGGAAAAACTTCTTTTAAATTAACACCACTGAGAAATGCAGACGTACAATTTACAGATACACAAGCTGAAGGGAAAGCATTAATAAGACAGTAACTTATTACAAAATAAACAATGAAAATTCGTATGCCAGAAGCATGATGTTAACAAAGATATGCAGGAACACCAAGCACCATACTGAAGGCTTGATATGAATATTAAACATGTTTTGTTTAGTCAAAGAACACCAACGTGTTTAAATACACATGGAAAAAACTTATTCCAAGAATCTCAGTCAGGAAAATTGGTTACTCAGGACATGCAAATTACATGACCAGATTCGCTGTTAGACATCTGGCAGACTGAAACTGTCTGAACTTCATTTGCCCAGCCAGCAAACTGTGTGTGCATCTCCCTACTTTGCAACATGGGAGAATTACTAAATCCATGGCTAGCACTTTAAGATGCAGCTCCAGTACTGCTAACGATCTGGCTGAAGCTCTATTAAGCTTTTCAGATCAAAAATGATACATGCAGTAAGCATATTAATATTAAAAAATACATTTTCAAAGCCTGAAGTTATGTTAAGTTTATGTCATATCAACGACTATATGACATTTTCATTATTGGATGGATCTTTCCTCCAGCAATTACCTAGGCCAATAAGACACATGCTTGAATGTGCAAGATAGATCACACACCAAAGCAAATATCCAGAATTAAATTACATCCTGTTAATTATCACCTTGCAAAGCTTTAGGACGTGTTGACATCCCCAGAACATGAAGAATAAAACCATTATTTTATATTTCTCATCATATTTTATATCAATGTTCAGCACTCTTTGGAATAAAATAACACACCCAAGACTAAAGACCATCTGAAAACTATCATATATAAAAATAATAGAAGTACAGAAGGGGAAGATGAGGCTTTCTAAGGGACTAACATAGCTCATGGAAAGAGGAGATTACTAATCATTACCTTGCAATAAAGTTATAACATTCTGTATCTCAGGGCCATTTTACACTGGTCTACTGCTTTCACTATCACATGATAATTACAAGGAGAATTAACAGTATGAGAAAGGTGACTATGCAGGTTTTAAACTATGACCTTTCAATTAAAAATATTTTGTGTATATATACACCTGTAATATTCCTTCCCCTCTGTTTCTCTCTCTATATATATACCTAAAATTCTGATCTAGCTTCAGTTGCCTACTGTATGTCTAAACTAAGACAGCCTCCCTCCCAGAGGATGGACACTAGCATGTTTCAGAGATGGTCCATGAACTTACCATGGACACCCTATCTCACAGTGAGATTAGTCAAGTTCCGAAAATAACTCACACACTGTTATGTATATAGAGCGAGCAGACCACTATCTTAGATTAGATGTATCAGACAGCAAAAAATAGATGAGCTGAATCCCACCCAGGCCTTTTTCCCAAGCTGTGTACTAACATCAGTGTTTGTATCTAAAAGAGGAAAACAGAAAACAAACATTACTTATTATCTATTTTGTTATGGTTCACATATGTGATTACATAAAGGATCCTCTCCTATCTATCTGGATTATATGAGACTACTCCAATACCTGATGGATCAGTGGGCTACTGTATTGGGTTTGCATGGCAAGGATTTGGTAGCAGGGGGACTACTGGGGTGTCTTCTGTGAGAAGATGCTAGAAGCTTCCCCTGTGTCCAACAGAGCCGATGCCAGCTGGCTCCAAGATGGACCCACCACTGGTCAACGCCGAGCCCATCAATGACGGTGGTAGTACCTCTGGGGGAAGATATTTAAGAAAGGGGAAAAAAAAAAAAAAAGGACTGTGCAAATGCAGCCAAAGAGAGGAGTGAGAATATGTGAGAGAAACTCTGCAGACAGCAAGGTCAGTGAAGAAGGAGGGAGAGAAGGTGCTCCAGGTGCCAGAGCAGAGATTCCCCTGCAGCCCATGGTGAAGCCCATGGAGGTCCACGGTGGAGCAGATACCCACCTGCAGCCCGTGGAGGACCCCACGCCGCAGCAGGTGGATGCCCGAAGAAGGCTGTGACCCCATGGGAAGCCCGCACTGGAGAGGGCTCCTGGCAGGACCTGTGGACCCGTGGAGAGAGGACCCCAGGCTGGAGCAGGTTTGCTGGCAGGACTTGTGATCCCGTGGGGACCCACGCTGGAGCAGTCTGTTCCTGAAGGACTGCACCCCATGGAAGGGACCCACGCTGGAGCAGTTCCTGAAGAACTGTAGCCTGTGGGAAGGACTCACGTTGGAGAAATTCATGGAGGACTGTCTCCCATGGGAGGGACCCCATGCGGGAGCAGGGGAAGAGTGTGAGGAGTCCTCCCCATGAGGCGGAAAGAGCAGCAGAGACAAGGTGTGATGAACTGACCGCAACCCCCATTCCCCGTCCCCCTGTGCCGCTTGGAGCAGAGGAGGTAGAGAAAATTGTGAGTAAAGTTAGGCCCGAGAAGAAGTGAGGGGTAGGGGGAAGGTCATTTCAAGATTTAGTTTTTATTTCTCATTATCCTACTCTGATTTGATGGGTAATAAATTTTTTTTTTTTTTTCCCCAAGTTGAGTCTGTTTTGCCCATGATGGTAATTGGTGAATAATCTCTCCCTGTCCTTATCTGAACCCATGATCTTTTCATTACATTTTTCTCTCCCCTGTCCAGCCAAGGAAGGGGAGTGATAGAGCGGCTTGGTGGGCACCTGGCATCCAGCCAGGGTCAACCCACCAACAGCTACCCACCAAACTGTAGGAATGGGGAAAGTATCTATTGCTAAAAAGACTTCAGCTGAGCTAATCTTCCAACCTGTTTAAATGCAATCTGCGTGAAGCACATTTAAAAGATAAACCAAAAAGCAAACCCATGCATTTTACAGACTCCAAACAAGATTGTATCCTCAAAGCACTGTCTTAGCTACAGATCAGTTCGAGTAGCAGTAAGCAAACAGTAGTTTCAAAGGAAAGAATCCATACTATTTCAGTAAATGATATAGATCACACACCTTCTAATATACGTGCAAATTGGATCTTATTCCCAACAGAGGTGGAGAAACTAAGGCACAACAAAACTCATGCACAAGCAAATGTAACTCACTCACAATTGGCTTAATATCCTATAGGGTTATTCCATGACTCCTAATTTCCCCAAACTGTGGGCAGTGAAATGGGTACCCAGGGACAGTCAGCACAAGTTTTACATTTCCCATCAAATTGCATGTCCACATGCATTTGTGACAGCAAGGCACTAGCACATGCTTTGGATTTTCACAGCTACAGATAGTACAGAGATGAAAACACAATTGCTAATCAGTGCTGTGACTAGCCAGCAAGAAGATGTGAATTGCACTGGAAACTGGAATGATGAGAGGTAAATCCAAATCCTCTTTCTCCATTGGAAGAAAAACAAAACAAAACAAACCCAAACCAAAACAAACAACAAAAAAACCCAAAAAAAGACTTGGAAGGTATTGATAATATTCCACATGTGGCAGCTTGTGAAGGAGGATTAACTGTTACTAAACAGAAATGGACATACACATCAGGCAATAAACTTCACAAGAAAGAAACAGCCTGTTTAGAAAACATTCAGACTCTTCCCATACGTTATTGAAACCCAGAAAACACCAATGGGTTTTAGCACTATTTTACTTGTATTTACAGCTAAGTTCAGAGATGAGGAGGAAAACAGAAACAAGACTAGATGAGATTTCAGGGTGAAATTTCTCTGCTACAGAATAGCTATTTAACGGGACATGACCCTACACCCTTTCAATGGTGGACCCTCACTTGGATCAGCTAGATTGCCACACCTCCTGTGACAGTTTAGGAGCTTTCAGGATCAGAAAGGATTTTGAGTGAGCAAGGAGGATACCTGAGGTTTGCAGAAAATTGACTGCCTCTAGGAAGATTATATTAAGGCCATGCCTAGACCCAGCTAGTTCTTTATAAGTATCTTGAGATGCTCACTTTTGCTTCATCCACGTGTCTTGAATTTCAGCTGTACCCATTTTCAGTCATGACAGACACAATCTTGTCCCACATATCTGACGTGGTCATGCAAACGTTGTCCCAGCTGTGTCTTCTATCAACTTACTGTTCCGCCCTGCCACTGTCTAATTCCCTCTGTTGCACCAAATGTAAACTATTTATCTTTGCTTTTCATGGCGTATTTCCAACCTATCTACCTGTCATGACTCTGGCATTTGCCCTGTCAAAAATGTCAAACTCCTCTGGCTGTAGCCTTATATTTTTCAAACAAGCACATTATTGCTTCCTTCCATGTCACTCCTTCGTGCCTGTGAGCATTCAATTTCTTCTTCTTTTTAATCTCTACCTTATGACTTTTTCCCTACAAGAAAACTTAGCAATAATTATGTACCTGGTAGACTGAAACTGCCACCTGTGATGCTGATGAAGACTTTCTGGCACTCCATCACCTGTGCCAGTGTGTTTTTTTCCCCTCAGAAACTTAACTTCACACTCTTTGGAGCAGGGATAGTCTGTATTGTTAGCTGTTCTTCACAGCGGGATCCAGTGCGGTCCATGAATATTTGGAAGAAACCAGTAAGATTGCTTATGTAACAACCACAAAATGTATCTCCACACTTTACAGATGATGATAATGAGTTAGGGACAATGTACCTTCAGATCTCAGTTCTTAAAATAGTAAGGTCTCCCAGAATGAGCTGGTAAAACATAAATCAATTAATTCTGGTTTGCAAATGCATGTCATATAGTTCTTCCTGAAAGCATGGCAAGGAATGGGTCTTTTTATGATGTTCAACCTGTGGCACCCACCTCTTACAAACACCACACCAAAAAGAGGCAAAAACCACACCGATGCAACTCAGACAGAAAAGAAATCCAGCTGACAATGAAACTATTCACACACTGTTAGACTTGCAGCAGATTGCCAGTTAAATCTTTCCACGGTTGCTGCATGGACTTGGGTCTGAAGGGCAGTTTAATAAAAGAAATAGCCTCTCCAAAGTGGTATAAATTCAATTTCAGGCCTGTCAGCCTCAGTGTTCTAGTAAAAACCAAAATCTGTTGAGATAATGTTTCAAACCTTAAGAAATTAGATGTTTTATTTTGATAGAACTACACTGAATTACATGATTGGAAGAGTTGCCTGTACATTGAGGATATTCTGGAGTTATGCTGTGATTAGATCTGCTACAAGGTACTCCTGTACGTCAAACACTATCAGCTGAAAGCGATAACGTCTCTTGTTCTGCAGGTTTCTTATCAACAGTCTGTATTTGCCCACCGGCTTTGAAATGGTTTCATCACACATTTCAAGCACATGAATGCATTTCTCCAGACTAATGTTGCTGTTTATCAGCACTGCTTGGCTTACAGGGCAGCTGACTCTACAATCTAGCTGGAATCAAATTAGCTGTTGATGATATGGTTGTAAATAAGCTGAGCAACTGAATAGCTGTACATCACATGTGCGTGCAGCTCGATTTGCTGGAAAGTCTTAACACAAGATCTTCCTGAGAAACTTTTCAGAGTAGTTTTTATATCAATGAACCTTAAATAACTTCAGCTATGTATGTGCTTTTGAGAACACAGACACGAGTTCATAGAAGCGGGAGGCTTCACTAGCTCTATGCTAATGTCTATGGGGAAAACTATTCATGAACTAGTCCTCTGCAGTAATGAGATGGTCTCCTTTGGATACAAGCTGCACTGAGCTGGCAGAGACATAGTGAGCCTCAGGCCCCAAGTTAATATGACAGCGCAGATGTAGCCTAGAGGTTAGTGTCCCTAATTGCCTTTGACTGTCAATAGTGACAGGCCTCTTCCTTCCCCAAGGACCCTCTCCCTTCTCACCAACCGATTTGGCCATCTAGTTTTGTACCAACCATCAGCTGGTACAATGGTACAATACTCTGCTATGGCCTTAATCACTGCATGTACTCTGGGTTGGGTTTGGAGGTTTTGAAGAAGGGTGATGACTTTTGAAACGTCAAAAATATTGGACAAAGAGTAAGCCCTATTTTCGAAACTGTAAACTCAGCATTTTTCTTCCCATCCTTCATCTGGCTTGGCATGATTTCTGCATCAAACCCTTAGCTTCCTTTGTGCTTACAATGTAGAGTTCAGGTGATGAATCTATGAATAGACCTCTCAACAGCCTCTCCCGTCAGCTGCAGACCCCACAACACAAATGATTTCACCATTAATTAGCAAGCCGTTAAAGTCTCCAGAATTACTGTACCGTTGCCAATATTCTCAGCTTCAAACCACTAAGTACATTCTCTTCTGCTTTTTAGCTTAACAGGGCAAAAAAATGCATCTCTCACCAATCTCATCCTATCTGCGGTCCGAGTGCTCATCAAACACCTGGAGTGGTTATAGTTATATTCCTGGAATTGTTCTTACTCACTCTTTTCTTTCTCTTTATTGCCAGTGATAGAACAGGAAGTTTATCTTCATTTTCTGTTTTCCCTTTTAGTCAGCTGTATGAATAGGCTTTATTTTGGCTTCCCCTTTGTCTCTTTTTTATTAGAATTCCCAGTATGCTGTACCGCTACTGTTTGATATTTCTTTTTTTTTTTTTTTAAACCCTTAAAACACCCTAATGTTCCTTTTGCTGTTGATTTTCAGTAGCCGAATGCTTCATGTACTGCCACTGTTTCACATACTGTATCCTTGCCAATAACAGCAGCCCAAATTCAGCAAAATTCCAAAATTATAAACTGTTGAAAACTGGGTTCTTGCAACATGAACTTTCGGATAATCTAAAACCAAAGAAGCCCACGGTGCCAAAATTGACGTACAGCCCAAAACACAGATTAAAACCACACAGCTCAGCCCAGCTAAATTCAACTAAATGTTTAATGACCAATGTGTCTATGATGTGTATGTAACATAAATTAATTTAAGATTCTCCAAATCAATGTATAATGTGAGAAAAAAAATGTGGAAAATTAGTTAAAATAGTCTGGTTTTGTTTTCTCCAAAATATTTGTCAAGAAACATATATATTGCAAAGAGATTCCTGTGCATTCCCAGCCCAATTCTTGATCTGTTCGAACCATGTCAGGACATGCTACATCCTATGATACAATATGACCTTTCACAAGGCTCCTCTCTAGTTTATATGCACCTTGACATACCAGCTATAGTAGAAAACACTGTACGTGTGGGTTTACTTACAGTTATGACAGGTAGCTCCCATGTAGCCTGTATCATTACAATCGCAGTAAAAGGTGGTCCAGGACTGAGAGCATTTTCCTCCATGTTCACAGTAGTTGGGTAAACATCTAATTGGAGACAATTTTAAAAAAATGCAATTCATTATAAACATTTCTGTAAAAATAATGTTCTAGAAGAAATAATTATAAGACTGTCTCAACTCCTCATTCAGGCAAGTTTCCTAGGGCTAAATCACTGTATAATACCTGAAATAATTACTTATTCCTCTGATCTGTGATTCACTTCAAATACAAGCACTAAAGACAACATTTAATGTATCCAGCAGTAAGTAAAGATCACTCTCAATAAAAACATTCCACTTGTCCTCCACTTGTTAGCAATTAAAGCGTCATAAATTTTCCCACCACAGAAAAGGACAAGTAACAGGTGTAAATGCTGTTGAAATCTTGTTTCAAAGGATAATCCCCTGTTCTCTGATCAAAAAGGCTTTGTTATCAAAATTAGGCTGAGTTGCATTTGTGGTAACACAAACATCATGAAAATCTCAGAAGTAAGAGGAAAAATATGCTTCAATTATAAGTTCTGTATTCTCTCTTCTTTCTCTCATTTTAGTTGGCATGCCTCTAAAGTGTTATTGTGAAGGAAACTATTAAAAGAAGAGGCACAACAGCACACAGCTTGGGAAGTGAACAGAAACAAAAGCTGAGGGAGATAAATTTGATCTCCAGGACAAGAAGTGAATGCTGATCTGAACTACACTGGCGTAAACACAAGCAGTCCAATGGAGTTACACCAGCCTAAATGGAAACAGAGATTGTTCATTGTTTACCTCTTCTTTCTTTTTCTTTTTCCTCTTACTGTATATTAGATAATCTCTTTTACACTGGATCTTTGACTTTTGAAAAATAAGTAACTTGTTTATACCACTGATTCAGTTGTGATGGGTGGGTGGATAGAAAACAGGCAATCAATTTGTCTCTTACACACAGCACTCCATTAGGGTTTGCTTTGGTGTAAATTGAGCTTCAAAACCCTTTTTACGGCCCAGATCTTTCAGTAGTGTTAGTGGTGAAGTCACTGATGTTACCTAGAGTTGTACTAGCTGAAGACATGATTTTATTGTAGTTCATCTCATCCTTAGGAAATGTTTTTGCATTTAAGTGTGCATATTGCCTTTAACTGTAGCAGTTTGTTTCCTCTAGAATCCTTACAATCAAAACACATTTCATGTGTGCAAGCAGAAAACCTGTATATCACTAACGGCCATCGTCTTCACCAGCCTCCCAAGCCCCACAAGTCAAGCATTTATTAACTTACTTGAGTCCAAGGCTGTTTAGAGCTGCCAAACATTGCAACCCAAAGAAACCTGTTTATGCACGTGGAGGCCTATCAGACTAACCTCTCATCCTCAATATGCTGTATGCAAGTATGTGCATACATATATATACTCGTTTGTATAAGTGTGAGTCGAGATTTGTTCTAGAACTCAGGTATACTTGATCATTATTTATACCATTGTACATAAAATTATAAAGATCATACAAAATATTAATATGAAAGATTAATTCATTTTTATTAATGCTCACTCAATTATTATAGTAATTATTTATTATTCAAATACTAGAGACATAAGAAATTCAAGAAGAAAGTATGTTATTTATAACTATCTGTAACATCTTTAAACACAATTATAAGATATATTGGTCTTATAAATATCATTTTTATGGCTTCTATTAATCATTGGACTCAAATACAAAATGAGGAAAGAGAATGGGAAATGCATGCCTAGTTTTCCAGCTCACCAGGGAGTTTTTTTTCAGTGCGGCAGAGAACACCTTGTTTCTAAAACAAGAAACAAACAAAAGGGATGGCCAAAACTGTTGATTTTGCCCTGTCCTTACAAGGCAGGAAGTCTGAGAAGAGATGAGATTTTGGCTTTTAATGGTATGCTGGGAAATCATCTAACAGAGCCTAACACACTGCTTGTACAGTGACAGCCCAGTCAGCCCCTCTGCCATTACATCTACTCTTGGCAACAGTGAAGAGGGATTTGGAGGCTTTAGGTCAATGCTGAAGAAAGCAAAAGCAGCCTACAGCATGGCACAAACAGGACTGGCTGGAGCATGATCTGCACCCAGCTCCACTCTGCAGGACCATGTGAGCAACCTCGAACCAGCAGGTCTGTCCCAGAGGCTACAGGAGAAGCACAGTGGTTCAACAGTTCTATGGTGATATATATTAATTTTGCCTGTAACAGCAGATTTACTCATATTGGTGCTTTGGTCATGCCTGCCCTTGCATATTGCCTTTACTTCTACCTGTTATTTGGTGATAAAAATTTATTTATGTCACCTGTACAACAGCAGTAGTTATATTCACATCACAGGGGTGCTGGTGACAAGAAACATCTAATGTTAATAAAGTTCTTTGAGAGGTAAAAAGAACAGTACTGTGTTATTATCATAATTTATGTCAAGAGTGTAATGGACAAATATGCTTTTTGCCTATTTTAAGCTACCTTTTATTAATTAATCCAATGCAGTAGAGCTAATTACTAGTCATTTGTGGTTTGCCAAAGGCCCATATCAGAAGCTTAGCCACATTTATTCCCTTAAAACAGTTTCCTTTTAAAGGCTTTACAAAGTTGAATATCCTTCTCATTTCTACTTGTCTTACAAACACAGACACTTTTTCTTCCCCCAGCAATGCACAAAACGTGAGTCGAACTAGCCATGAAAGCTTTTAATGATATTCATAAATTCAGAATTAAACCTTTCTTATTCTTTAGTCTATTTGCTTTAATTAGCACCAACTGCATCAATCTTATTTCTGGTCAGATAACTAACCCGTCTAAGAGCTTGTGAAATAAATTTCTCTGCAACTCTAATAATTACCATAATCCCATTCTAGCTGAGCAATTGTGTCTTCATTAGAAGCAAAATTTATCCTAATTATCAGAGAACTCAAAATTAAGAAATAGCTATGATTAAAATTAATCAAGGCATGGAAAATCACAGGTTGTTCCATTTCCTAACTGTCCTGAATCCTCATGTTGAAGGATTTAAATACATATAATTTAAAATACAAATTAGTATTTTATTCTAGTAGAAACAAGCAATTTTAGTCAAAATCACAGTGATATCACAGATGGTTTCATAGACAAAAACTTGCAGCAGGCAGCCTCTGACCTATTTGCAATTGAAACTAACAAACAGATCAACTCAATTTTTCCGAGTATCATAAATGGGACACTTTGAAATTTAAAGATTTGCCTAAGACAGTTTGTGAGAGGCCAGGGACTCTTATCTTCCAGATTCCAGATTAATTCATAGAATATATCATGGTGAATTAATCTTATAAAAAAAATAAATGAAGCAAAATTTTCCCTCCTTCAGCCAAGCTGGAAAACACACACCTTAGCCATCTAAGTGAGCAATATGCAGAGCCTTCACAAAAGCACTCTCCTTAGATGAAACATTCACCTCCAAAACTGTATGTGTGCTTCCTTTGAATTCAAAGGACAAACTGCATAGACATTAGAGGGCAAAATTTGGCCCTTTGATAGGAATGATGAAGAAATAACAATGACAAAATTACTTGAGTGGGAAGGCTGAAGGAGTTCTGCACATCTGATGTTACACTTGACTGGAAATAAACCTGGTACCTTCAATAAGCACCTCTCAGATTTTGTTATAGTCAGCACAACACATCCTGCCTGCACCACTCTCTATTCTTCCTAAATAAAGAGGGAAAAAAAGATAACTACCAGAGAGAAAAAAGAAAAAAGGAGCATACACCCTCAATATTAAGACTGTCAATATGCATCATTTTGAGACAACCACTAAGTCCCTAGAACTCAGCAATGCCATAACAAGAAAACACATGAAATTTATAAGTTTTTCTATCAAGAAAGCATTTGCCTAAATATTATCTCAAATTCATTTTATTACAGCACGTTTTCCTATTTAGGGGCTGCAGCTATTTCATGTATAATTAACAAAATATAACAGTAACAAGGATAACTTCGTATAGTAGGTATGCATGTATGATGAAACTCATGGTGTTTCTGTAAGAGGCTATGCTTTGCTTTGGTAAAATGGTGTCTTTCCACTAAACTCAATAGATTGAGGCCAATTGCAACAGCATGGGTTTTTGCACTGCTCTGCTGAGCCGTAAATCTGTGAAATTCCTTGCCAAAGGTTATTTTGGATACAAGAAATGGGTTCAAGGGGAGACCAGACAAGTGTTTCAGAGAGAAATCCACCAAGGTTACACTACACAGACAACATGTAACAACCTCAGGGATTTACCAAGAGGAAAACAAATGAAGATCAGAGAGCATTAGAAAAACTACCAGAGGAGCACATCCCACTTATTTTCCCCTGGATGTCCATTTGTGGCAAAAGAGTGGGCTAGGTCTCCTTAACTAAAGGGAGAAAAGAGAACTACCAGAGCCAGAGAGAGGAAGGGAGAAAGAGTGAGTAAAAACAATATCAAGACAGGTTGCAAAACAATTAACACTCTCCAGATGGTTTTCCTCATCACCACACATCCCAACTTCTCTTTCCCCTTGCAACTTTAGAAAACTGAACAACAACTTTTAAAAAAATGTTATGGCATACTTTAGTTTTTTCTTTTTTATGCCATCTACATCTTTCCCTAAATTTATTATATTATAAGAAGTCATGGAGTACAAACAGAACAAGAGTAAAGTGAACAAAGAAAATTTTTAATTTCCATGCTGGAAATCATTTATTCTATCACACTGAATACATGTAAAAAAAAATCTAAAGAAAAAAAAAGGCATTTTTTGTCATTTTAATAATTTGTCATGAAGGTAGGTTTTTTCTTCTTTCTGAGATTTGCAAAACTTGATGACTGATCTTTTAAAATATATTATCATTTCCACTGTTGGCCACCTTGATTCTCAGACTCTGCACTTGCATACCACTGTGAGACAAACATTTAGAAGATCTGAACATTGATGCCAACTGCCCTTGGGCATGTGTCTGGGACAGAACTGTGGAAGGAGGTTGTGCTGGGATCTGAGCGAGTGAAGAGAAAAGAGCCTGTTATCTAGATAAAAGGCATTTTTCAGGGTTTGATTGCTTTGTTGTTAGAACACCTACATTTTTAATAGAGGTAAATGTGCTGACAGTTTGGCTTGGCATCAGCAGAAAGGATTTTATATAAATAAATCTGAAAATGAAAAAAGGGAAACAAATAAACCATCCTGTACAGACAGCTGTTCCATTTAGAATTCATCATTTTACAAAGCAAAAGCGGAAAAGCCATCTGCAAAAATCAAACAAACAAGGACAGGATATTATATCCTACATGCATCCCCACAGTTGGCCTTTAATTTACCATAAGATTACACATCCCATGAATTTTGACTCTAAAGGAGTAGTAATGGGGATGAACTCTATTCAGGTACCCCCAGAAACTCCATTCCAACACTGCCCCTTACCAACCTCCAAACTGCCTTCTTTCTCTACAGGGATCTTGTTCAGGGCAAACACCCTCCCACTAGCACTAGTGGGAAGTCCCTCCACTCTGTATCAAAGACAAAAGCTATCTCCAACTCCAGGGTCTTTCCACATGTACAAGTCATTGCAGTTATAGGCAGGAGTTCACCCTGCTCAAACCAGTTCTGTATTAACCTTCACAGCATTTACTAAACACATTTTAAAGGACCAGATCAGCATAGTTCTTAGTTACTCTGCAGTGGCATCAGGTAAATGAGATTTGAATTCAGCACCCTTTTCATGCTTCGTATGAAAATAAACAAACTTATCTGGAAAAGAACAAGACTAAATTAAAACACAATCTGTCTCCAATTCAGATGCTGTAATGTGAGTGTGGCAGATGAATTTGAAGAACCTGTCTTTATTTTGCTCTGAAACACAATATTTCTACAGACCAGCGCACCCTTCATGGGCCTGAATAGTTTTCTGCAGCTGGTCTTGCATGGATGAAACAAAGTCAAGGAGAACAAAAAGCCTTAAAATTAAGGCAGGGCAGGCAAAACTGACTCATGGCATGGTCCAAATAATCTGAACACTCACTTTCATTCACATTAAAGTGAGACAAAGAACAGAAAAGTCCCCCCTCTTCAGAGGTAGTATCCTCCAGAGTGATTGCCTATTTTTACAGAGACTTTGCTTTGTACAAACATATTCTTGTTTTGTAACTACAGCAGATCGAGTTCATCTGACAGTGCAAAGCTCATATACCAGTCCAAGAGCAGGGAATTCTTCTAAGTGGTTTTATTACATTTCCTCGTCAGTCAGCCCTTAAGCTCTCAGAGAGAGGAGTTCTGTCATTACCTGCATTATCTGGCTAAGTTTAGACATTAGAGTAGATATGAGAAGACATTGGGATGGTCTTCAGAACTGCGGGGATCTTAATTCCGGTACCCAGGTTTTGGGTGTTTATGGGTTTGGATTTTTTAAATCTTGTTCAGTTTTTCTGCATCATACCCTTCCACCCTAAAACTTGAGTGGTATTGAGGGGATTTCCAAGACTAACACTCCAAAATGAGCTACCTCCAATAGCTTAATTACATTAGTTAGCATGTCTAATTTGTGATGTAGGTGCATATTTTTGGGAAGGACCCGAGGCGTTCTTCACTCTCACAGAACATCATGTGTTCCTCTATTTCTAATACTATTTTTCCCACTGTATATTGATCTTTACAAGGGATTAAGTCATTAAGATACTTTTTTCACCTTTTCCTTCTGCGCTATGTAACATAGTTTGGATTTAGGATATTTTCACCCTTCCATTTTCACATCGTTATTTCCAGTGTTTTGCTTTGGTTTTAGTACAGAGAAAGAGGAAAAAGATAAATTCTTTAAGAACAATTTGATGAAAAAGAAAGAGGCATTTCTAACAATATTGTAGTTTTTGCTGCACAAACACAAAGTAAATTGTCAGTGTTTTATGAAGTACCAATACAAGCATGAGAAAGGGAAACTTTTTGAAAACCTGTCCACAATTTCTTTCATTAAAATAGAAACTGAAAGGACACCTGAAGCTTCAGTGTGCCCTGTGCTATTTGTAAACATGTCCACTGGAGCCTACATTTGAAACGGGCAAGAGACACAAATGGTGAGAGAGAAAATAATCATTCACAGGACTGAGGGGATCTTTTTCAGATGACACAAAAGATCAGAGGAACTATAACCTGGACTATCAGATCCTTACAACCAGCCAGGATAGCCCCTTCTGTAGGTAGCATTTAATGGAACAATTCTAGAAAAAGATCCAGGTATTCTAGCACCTGAAGGTGTGCAGTTTAAATGCCTTTTTTTGGCTGATGACAGAGATATAGGCAGGCAATATTCAAATCTACTTTGGGATTTAACCCAAATCAGAAATGTTTTAAAAGAGGACATATGACAACCCTGTCTTCAACTGGTCCCAGTTTTAATCACCATCCAAATTCAAGAAGTGTGATCTAAAAACGTCCAACTCACTGCTATGAAACCAAGAACAGAAAATTTAAGAGGACTTTTCACAAAGAGAAAATAATCTGGAATATAAAATAATTGTCATTTTTGCAGAAAAGATGTTATATACTAGAGGGAATGAAAAGAATGGATGTGAAATTGTCTGGTGGGGTGTTTTTTTTGTGTGTGTGTTTTTGTTGTTTAATTCCTTCTGCAATGCATTGCAGGTATTTATGTGGGGGTGAATGCAATATTAAGTGTTTGCTTTTTCAATCCCAGCCTGAGACTGTAATAAATAAAATTAAAACTCACTGGGCATAATTAGCCAGGATATTTTTTCATTTGCAGGGCCAACTTCCTGGGGAAAAAAAAAAAATCATGTAAAATTTGGCTTCTGCTGCAGGGCATACATTAAATCTTAGAGAAGATTTGGGAAATGAAAAAAGAAACTGTGCTTTCATAGGATTTATGCTAACACCCTTCACCTGCAATAGTAATTAATTTCCCAAAGGCCCATTTTGACAATACAACATGAAGCAATGTTAATTTCAGTACTAAAAGAAAAGAAGGAAAAAGTCAAAAAATATTATTACTTCTTACAAGTAAAAATTGGTAGTAAAATCTAATAGAATCTACAAAGGTAGCGGGTATAAAGCAGGATTTAAAAGGTCAGCTCTATTTAGCAAGAAAAAAGAACACTTCAGGCTAATTTATTTAGAAAATGTTATGAAGAATTTTCACAGATAAAACATGGGTAGGGATGAAAGGATAGGGACTAAGGATGCTATTTGTGTTCTGTAACTCAAGTAGTACAGGGAAGCAAATTCATGAATCAACTCAGTATGCTTCTCCCTAATGAAGTAAGCTGTTAACGCCAATCCCATCGCAGTGATTATTATGTATACCACATGCTTTTCTCTCCATTTGTATTTGCTAGGAGAATTGGAATATGCAGATGAATCTTGGTTTAATAAGGACGGCAATATCAGTGTGTGCTTGTGTCTGCCCGCTGATACTACAGAGATGAAACACTGCCAGGATTCATAAGAAAATATCTGAGGTCAGGTTTGCATTCCTCATTGCAGATGTCTGGAATTCCCAGGATGTCCTGCCAGATGCACCATCCGTCCATCTGCCAAGGTGGATTCAACGTGAATCTTTTTTTTTTTTTTTTTCCTTCCCACCCACCGCAGGTCACTTAAGGGAACTGAAGTTCCCAGTGTTGTCCTTGACAAGTACTGTCAGTATTTGCTATAGTGAGGGCAGGGTGCCAGCCAAGTAAAAATAGGACAACCCAGTCAAAGCTTCATCAGCGCGAAATCAACATGAACTGCAGCAATCAGATTAAAGTACCCTAGCAGTTGTAGACAAGGAGAGCAATGCATGCCTTTATCTATGCATTCATGCGAATCTGAGCCTAAAGTAAAGCAGGCTCTGACTACCCTCATAGTTCATTTATGAATAATGACACGTTCAACACATAAATGGCCTTCTTAATCCCAAGACTACCTAGTCTCATATATACAAGCACAAATGGTGTATAAAAGTTATGACAATATAACAATGGGTGTACAACACTGTGCTTCTGCACCTGCCTTAGCCCTACTTCTGTCCAGGTAAATTTTGCTACCAAAAAGTCAAAGTTTTCAAGATATTTCAGCCCTCGCAGGAATAGCAGAATCATGAAATTTCAGACTCCTTAACAGAGTTTTCTCTGTCACTGGCCAACTTAAATACCACATCCTTTGTGATGGGGGTTGAGGAGTTCAAAAGCATTAATGTAACCAATGTCATCGTTAAGGATGTGCCAAATCTAAGGATGTGCCTCAAAAGCCTGGTGGAAGCAACTATTTGTCTAGCACCATCTTGAGGGGCACAGGAGACTATTACCATGAGAAGTGTCAGGTCAGTGGAAAACAAGGCCGGTTTTCCCCTCATGACAGTTGTTCGGCACAAACCGTCCCAACTGCAATGTCTCTTATGCACTTCTCTACAGACTTTGGAGGAGCTGGTAGGGGAAGCCACACCAGATCTTACTTCTTTGTGTACACAAGGAGTGCAAGAACACCTGGAAATGGAATTTTCTTCTCTGTGACTAATGCTGCAAAACAGTTTGTCCCACTGCATGCAAGAAGTGGATGAGATGAATCAACCCATGCTTTCAGGCTGTAGGCAACACTGCAGCCCTTGCTGCTGTATTCCAAGGGGTTCATCTGCTGTAAGAGCAGACAGCCTTGCTCAGCCCAAAGGGAGCATCTGTGCCGTATGATGAAGGGCTGGAAATCCACAGTGTTTCTGGACTGAGGTTTAATGATTTTCTGGCACATTTTCCTAATATCCATGGCAACTCTTGAGCTGCAATATCTCTTGAGCCCACATTCCTGCATCTATTCTCTGAACAGGATGCCAAATACAACAAACAACCAACTCAGCTTCAGGACTGAAGCTAGTATTTCTAGTCCCAAAATCTGACATTCCAGCCAATTACTGAATGGGAAATCCCAGAGCTTCTCAACAGTGTGGCCAAGTTCTCAGCATCTGCATATTTGTTTTCCTACCCGTTTCATTTATTTTTAAATGAAAGGCTGCCTGAACTTCCCTGAGGCTATGCCTTCCATTGTTTGCCCACACGCAGACCAACCCACACCCCCACTACTCCACTCCCACATAGGAAGAGAAAACATAGTGCAGAAAGAATTACTAGTTAGCAAAATTCACAGTCAGATTCCAACGTATTTTGAGATTAGCACAGCTATAAGAAAATATATTTTGGTTTTGAACAACAGAGGTACAAAGAGCTGCCCACAATGAAAAGGATGTTTTTAAAATAGTAAGGAACTCGGGCTTCCTAGTCCTAAGACTACCACCTCCCTCCAGACTTCACTTCAGACCAACAGTGCCTCTCCTCCAATTTCCTTAATCTGACAATGTCACACCAAAGATGCAGATGAAATAAGTTTAAAAGCATCCCACTGAACACTTTGCCAGCTTCTAGCAATCTGTGGCTTATGCATTCCTGTATGCATTACTGGCTTTCCTTTATATTTGACCTCTACAGCATCTAACAACATCCAATTTGAAACTGTGACTTTGTGAGAAACAGCAAATTCTTGTTTATTATCCTCCTCCTTCATGCTGCTCCTCATCGCACAACCCTGCCCAGCTCTCTCTTCTCCAGGCTGAAGAGTCCTAGGCCTACTTCATCTCTCCTTGTAGAGAACAGTATGTGGCACACAAAAGAACAGAGTGTCAGTTTTAGAAACAGCTGTGAGGCCTGAATGACAGAGTTTTATAGTCAGAGCTGCACACAGCACCACCTCTAGAGTGGTCCAGTGAGGATGTACTTCTTGGAAAGGGCTGGTCAGACCAAGGCCGAGGTCAGCGAATACATCCAACTGGATTTGTGTTTCATCTTGTCGCAATTGAAATAGAGTCGTAAAGGGATCAACACACAGTTGTTAGCTTGCTTTACTAAGGGGAAGATGTTCCCATAGATATGCAGTGCCTCAGTCCCTGCCTCCTCCTAACAGTTTACAAACTTCTCACCCTCATTTTCACCACATCTGAAAGACAACTCAGATCCAAGTTATCGCAGGATCTCAAGAAAATAAAGAGCCAAGCAGAAGGGAATCAAGTTACTGTTCATCAAAGAGAAATACACAGCCTGAGCTGAACCATCATTCTAGACACCATGGAATCTGCAAAGAAGAAATCCCCAGAAGAAAACAGGGCAATAAATTCTGCAATCACAGAGCATCATCCTGCAGTTGCAAAAATGAATCATGCATTTTTAGAAGCAAAAAGCAAATCAGGGAAGTGACAAATGAGTAGAAAGTATTGCTCCTTCTCCGCTTTTTCTCTTAAACAGAAGCAGCTAGGAAAGTCTTTCCAGCTTGAATCTGTAAAGCTCCTAACGTGCTACCTGCAGGAGAAGGATGGGGAGCTGGCCATACGCTTAAAGCTAGAGAATTAGTGGAGCTCAAGAGAAGGGAGTGAGTCTCTTCTGACTTACAGCATCCATGAGAAGCAAATGCTTTTTTTTTTTTATGCTGCTTGCCACCTCCCCATCCCTTGACACTGATGTCCTTCCTACAGATTAAGGGCCAAAGACAGAAAGCATTATTCTGTGTGCATTAGACTTTCTTACTGCTCAGGCTTTCCCCTGGAAGCTTTTAGGTTTAATATATCACCCCCAGAACATGCCTCCCTTCCCAAAAATCACTTACAGTGGCAAAACACCAAAGTGACGGCTGTAGCCATGAACTTAGTCTATATCACTCTGAACTGAAAATAAATTCAAAGACAGCCTGCATTTATTTATTTGGGCCTATGCCAAATGGCTTTTGGTCAGAGATGGTCAATGTAATACAGGTATTGCTGCAAAAGACTGCATAAACTGCAAAAGACTGCATAAACTCAAAGATATCTCTTTCCCTCCCCAACAAAATTCTAGGACTTCACGGCACCTTCACTTCCAGACATCTCTGCCTTGTTTCTTTCTGCTCTGTACCATGCCATAGAGGGGAAATGCCAGCATGTTGTAAGAAACTGTATTTTCTGACTTATTAATTCAGTGTAAAGCAAGCAATCCCTGATGGGTACCTGCACTCCTAACCAAGCAGAAATCCTGAAAAAACAACAACAAAGAGGAATAAAATTAAAAATCCATTTCCTTTTAAATATGGAGGAAATATCTGTGACTTAGCAGGATATTGTCTCCATTTTTTTCTTTACCTCTCATTGGAACAGGGATAAATGCATTGAAAGCAGCTACAACCTCTAACACTTCATGACCTCTAACAGCAGTTTAAGCACCACACTTTGCAACATCCTTAGAAAAGACTGAGCAATCTGTGTATTTGGACAATCATAACAAATATACATGCTACGAACAAAAGAAAAAAAAATAGTTAGATGGATTAACAGCAGGCAGTGGGGATAATGCCAAGAGTCCTACAAATGCATTGCTACAGGAAAAATAGTTTCCTCCTACTTTCCTGTTCCAAAAGTCATTGGGAATGGTTTGCAGGAACAGCTTTTTCACCTCCTCACAGGAAGTGAAGAGGGAATACAGTGCTACTTTGCAGGGCTTGTGGAGCTCTGATATGAATAGATTGGGGATGCCTCTCCTCGCACAAGATGAGTCACCAGAGGACAACATGTAGGTGCCATACAAGGGGATGGCAAATCAGAGACAACTTGAAATGTAGCAGTAGGAACATTAGTGATGCTGACACAGCAGCTGAGGGCTAGAAACAAGCAGTCTCTTAATAGGAGATGCTGCTAACTAGCCTTCTTCCATCATTGGGACAGTCCATATTACTGTGTTCAACTCCAGACTGTACAACATCTTAACATTCTACTGAAAGCACAGAAGATATGAGTTTTCTGTGTGTTATCTGCGAATCCCAGCTCTCACAGATACATCCTGAACTGCCCACTCAGCCAGGACCACAGCAGCTACGGGGTTGCCTCATTCAGAGGATTGCTGAGGCTGCAAGGAGCCTCTGGAGGTCTCCGGCAAAAGCCCCCTGCTCAAAGCAGGGTCAGCAACAGGGTCAAGTTCACTTGTGTCTCCAGAAGCATTTTCACTTGGCACTGTCTCCCCAGCCACCAAATAGAAAGAAGGCAAAACTCTGTATATTTCTATGGACATCCCCATTTTTTGTGTGTACTCTCTGATAACTCAGCTAGTGACAGGGCATTTATTTCCTGAGAAATAGTTACTGAAGGATGGAAGTAACAAATACAGAGAGACAGAAGGCATTCATGCCAAGTTCACTTGAGCACACATATAGTTCAAATACTAGAGATGAGAGATGATGAGATATTAAGGCTTAGTCCCTCAGATGGCTCCATTTAAATTAATGGATGCTCATCATTTTATACAGGGAATCCCAGGGTAAGAGTGTGGGGAGTATTTGTGCGTAATATGCTTACACAACTAGATTCTCTCTCAGAAACATAGTGCCGCTATCAATAGTAGCCCCAGATTATCATCTTTCAAATCAAAGTCATTAATTCTCTTTTTAAGAGAAGGTACAAGTTGTAGTGAGCTGCCTAACCACTGTTTTCAGAGCCTAGGTCTGAATGAGCTTCGCACACAAGCCTGTAAAAAATAAACTGCTTCCTAAATAGAGGCATATTCGTCAAAAGAGGTTTTTTTCTTAGATAACAAAGACAAATGTCCCATTTACATATTAATTAAGCTACACAATCCCCACATGCGTTAAAATTACAAAAACACGTGCTTTACAGTGCACACAGCAATAAATCTTATAATTAAGAAAGGGGAGATCACATTTCTCTGAGAAGATGCTTTTACAGAGTTTTAACACTCTATATAAAGAGAGAATGAGAAGCTGGATACTGCATGCCTGAAGCAAGACCCCAGCTTTCCTATAGTCCAGAGCTGCTGCAATACAGAGCACTAGTTGAACTACAGTGACTAGTTGAATTACAGTGACTGGAAGTGTCAGACATTTTGTTCAGTGAAACAATTTGAACAAGATTTGAAAACATACTCAAGCGTACACCATGCAGACTAGACCACAAAACAGTCTTTAGATTTGAATTCAAATCTCCTGTTCTTCCAAATTTTCCATCTATAGTTTGTTGTAACCAATTATGCCATAATATAGGCTTGCAGAACCTAAAATTTAAAAAAATGGTTAGGAGGAACTCACTCCACAAATACTTTCTTGTTCAGTCTTTCCCTAGCTCATCCACTGGCTTAGGATCAATTGTGTTGGCAAAATAACACAAAGGATTTGCCTCGTCTGTATTTTCCTTATTTATTTTCTTTTAATTTCATCCCTCTTTCCAACTGTTCCTTGCTGCTATGACCACTCTTTACTTCAGTACTGCACCAGCAGTACTTCACCCTGTGAATCTTTGAGCAACTTTTGCACCTTCCTGAAATCAGTTCTGTAAATTTAACCTCTCTCAAGATTGTGTTTCAGATGTGTAAAATGTGCAATATGATTTAGACCAAAAAAAAACCCAAACAAATCTTTCCTTCTTCCCTGCAAAACAGTTTCAGCACAGTTACTGGAGTTGCCAGACAGGGAGAGAGCGCTGGTTGTTTCACTGAATGAGAAAGCTGCAATCTCCACGGCACCAGTGAAGCTCGCGCCCGTCAGTGATGAGGGGAATTTCTGAACTTCAGCCCAGTGCTTTCCCACACTGCAGGCTTCTTTCTTCCCCTTCAGGGCACCTCCACTAATACACCAAATCCAGCCATAAGAGAATCACTTTTGCCAATTGTAAATCAAATACTTTTTTAAAATCTACTTTTGTTTTGTGATCATATCTACTATAAGATCTAGGTAGTTCACATCTACCATATGATCATAACTACTATAGATCATATCTATTATAGATCTGTCTAACTCATATAGTACAGACATTTAAATTCAAGGCTGTTCAGAGAGCTGCATTGGAAGAGAGTGCTTTAATCTTCACTAGATCACGTATAACTTGTTTACGTATGTGATCTATTTAAGACAATGATTATGTAAAGCGCCACCATTCTTCGTATGTTTGGATCATTGCCCTAAATAATTGTATGGTATGATCACAGACTGATGCTTGTCATCCTTGGGATACTGAAGATGAGGAAGACACTTGCAGTAGTACCACAGATTTACATTGTAGCGTGGACTTGGTGACAATGAAGGCACTGGAGACATCCCACAGCACCTCTGCACCATAACAGAAGAGTTCTTTTCTGTTTCAATGTAGGAATATACAAGTTGCCTTTGAATGATCCACGTGATCTTAAAGAACCCGTTTTTCCAAGAAAAGAGCAAAACACTTTTTCTCTCAATTCTCAAGAAAGTTTATATTTTACTTCCTTTTGTTAAATCAATCCCATCTGCCATTTCAGGCACACCAAGCGTGAAATTCATATCCCCCTGAATTCAGTCATCGTTAAACATGGAAACAGGTTTGAACAGCAGAGTCAGTATTTTCTCCATACAAATTAACAAACATGAACATACAGAGATGAGCACAAAGGTCTCACATAACAGAGGTTTGCTCACTTTTCAAAAGATTGCATCTCCAGCAGGCTGATCCCTCCTAGAGTAAGCAATAATGGAGATCGGCCTTCAGATCCACCTCTCCAAGCAAACATGTCCGACAAAAGTTTGCTAAATGCTTAAGCTCTTAACGCATTTCCAAAATATCCTTACTACTTCCTTAACTATCTGAAGCACATGAAATTTCCAGCAGTTCCATTTCCATTTTTCAGAACTTAGCTAGATTTAAAAAAAAAACCAAAATCAGAGCCTATTATTCCACATATTAACTTCAAAGTTAATTTGAAGAAGTTTGCATTTGCATTATTTCTGCATTTGCAGAAATAATTTAGAAATATTTAGACACTAAATATCTATAGGAAGCAAAGGAGAAATTATTAAACACTTCAGAAAAAATGGGTTACTTGTTTCCTCTCTACTTTTTATGAGAAAATCTGGGTTTCCTGTCAGGTTTCAGCTTAGGAGGGATTCATATCAGTGTTTAAACTGAAACGTGTCTCTGGTAGATAGAGATGTCTCATCAGTATACTGTCCTATTGAATGGGCAGTATGTTGCATGAGGTGTGCCATATCTTCATTATAAACGTGCTGTGCTGTAATGGCTAACAAGAAAAATTGTAAATGATCTACTCAAGCAAAAACAGCTAGTATATTAAGGGCATGACATGTTCTGATGAATCAAATAGTTTTTCCTTCTCTTTCATCCCACTCTAAAACTTCAAAGCAATCAAATGTTGTTTATGCATAAAATTTAATCCTTTCACCAATCTGTAGTTTGACTGAATTTGCATACTCTATTTCCTACATGTCAGTGTGAAGAGAGCCTCATGTAATTGAAACCATTTCCCCTCCAGTCGTCCTATCTTTGCTGTAATATTTTCTATTAGTAGCTCTATTATGCCTAATATCTGTAATGTTGGCAGATTAGAATTTTCACTTAATGTAACCTGTATTTATAAACCACTAGGATGAAAAAAGAACAAATACAAGAAAGAGGAAACAATAATTACCTGTCTTTGATGCCACACAGATCAATGTGTAAATCACTAAAATTCCCCAGGGAGCCTTGCTGAACTAAAATGAGGTCCTTGGGCTGGTTATCAATAAAGATGAGCCTCATACAGCCTTGAAAAGCAGTAATGGGATTTAAACATTGGGAATTGGTGAAATTGTCAGGGCACCCTGTGGGAAAAAAAGAGAAGAGGCAGAGAAGAATATTGGAATGTTCATCTGTTTCTGCTGGGATTTCCTGATGCAAGAACTCAGAAGCTCATTATTCCAAGTGTTTTCATTCCTTGTGCTACACAACTTTCTGTGTTATAAATCCCCCAGTAAGAATTTTTTTTTTTCCCCCTTAAAAAAAAGAGGGGAAAAAAAAGAGAGAGCAGTCACTGGAAACATCAGAGTATGTGGTCTTCACATGTGCTAAGCAAAATCCAAATGTGTTTTTTTCCATCTTCTTTAAACTCCACAGTTGATAGCAACTGACTCCCATAATAAAGCTGTGCAAATTGTGAAATGATTCTGGGTTAAATTCTGCTGCTGAGGCAATCCACAGAGTAAAAGGATGAAATCCTGTGGACAGCAAGCAAGAAAACCATTTGTATCTGAGCTTCCTCAGTATTTGGCCAGCTCTGAGATCCAAAGCGTCCTGTGCATCCTCACTTAGTGCTGTATCCAGAGGGGTCATCGAGATCAGAGCCTCACTGCGGTAAGCACTATACAGAAATATATTAGATAAAAAGACAGTTGATGACACTCCCTTTATCTAAATTAATGCTTCCACTCCAAAAAGCAGAAGGTAGTATTTTTCAAGACTGTTCTTTCCATTTTCAAAATTGAGCTAAACCTACATTCATTTCCATGAGAGCACAGTACCTAAATACCTTTGTAGATCTAAGCCATATGTCAATTAAGCTCTGAAGTCTAAAGTCACTGAGCCTGATCAGGACAGTGATATCTACAGGAATATTAATAATACTAATAGTCCTCAGGCCTTTTAACTAGAAAAAACACTTGTGGCTAATACAGCTACATAGCTTTTGCGTGTTTTGTCAGCTAGATGTAGGTACCCATTGGCTACCACTACCAGAAATCCACTTTTACAGCTGCGTTAGCAGTTCTGCTTGTTGTCTCTCTGTCAGGGTTGACCAATACCCTTCGAGCTTCCCACAATGCTACATGCACTGCAACTCAACAGGGGGTCTAAAATCAGTTATTACAACATTTGCTTTTAGCTGCAAACAGAGTGCAACTAGGGAGATGTCAATGGTGAGCACCTGAGCATCTGCATCATGAAAACCTGTCCTGCATTTTTCTGAAACAACCGACCTCCAAAATAGTAGCTGTTTCCAGAGTAGATCTTTGAGATAGTGGTTGCATGGCTAGCAGTGGCAGCGTTGTTATCCAGTGTCAGGGTAATGCGATGTCTTCTGGCATTGATGTTAACAGAATGCCAAAGCCCATCATGGAGATTGTTGCCTGGCAAAAAACAAGTATGAACAGTGAAAAAAGAGGTGCAGGAGACAATTGTGTTCTTCAAAACTCCTTTTGCTTCCAACTTGTGACCACAAATGTGCAGCTGACCCCAAAATAGTGAGAACTGGCAGCTGAAAAGAACTCATTACCTCTGGAAACAAAATAGCATAGAAGAAAAGGCCCGAGAAAGAGAAAATTTTTAAGAGTATTTAAGTAGGTCATCTCACATTTTAATCTAACCTGATTCTGGTACTACAGGCACTCAGCAAGCTAGGAGGGCTCTTCGCCTTTCTGGTAGCACATTATTACCATTTTGTGGGCGTTTATATCTTATTTTCAGTCTGTTAGAGAATACTTATAGCTCACAGGAGCATGCAGAGAAGATCTCTGTTGAGTTTCTGGTACTAAACACATGCCTGAGATTGCAGAGGATTAGATTCAGTGAGATGGTCATACCCTGTCTCAGGCTCCAGTATGAAACCTGACAAGCTCCAGTAAGTACCAGTAGCATTTTTGTTCCTTAAAACCTTTTAGTCCTAAGTTAGCACGCAGTCTTATTGATGGTGTACTGAAGCCTTTCTATATTGGATTTCGATATGGGTTTTGTGAGAGCTGCTCTGACCAGGAGCCTATGAAGGTATCTGAGAGTTTATGGTACTGGGTAACCTCTTTCTCTTCTAGACACTTGTGCAAAGTGGGAAACCTCTCCGTTTCCTTATTCTGAAAATCAGTGTTGCATCTCATGGCTGTTGAAATAGCACCACACAGCTACAAAGAAACTCCACATCCTCTGTTCTGACAGCTGTGAAAATCAGTGGGCAAGCTTCTGAGCTACCACACAGTGGTGCAGATCAAAAGTAACCTAATTACAGCCCAAAATACACTACCATCAGGCTGGAGTCACTGAGATCAGGCATAGACAACTAGTATTTATTCCCCTCCCTAGCGGAATATTTTTTGTTAATGTAGCTTTCAGAAGGAACAAACGAGCACTTAGTGACACAAAGAGGTGTGAGAACAGTTCAAAACAAAATAAAATTTGCGGTGTTATGTATATGAAAAGTCATCTCATTATGAATTTGAAAATGAGACAATTTCCACAGCAATGGCTGTTAGCGCATACACAATTTCCATAGAATAAGAGTCCGGCTTCCCCAGCAAAAATGGATGATTTTTCAACTAGAACAAGTCCATTTTGAAGTTAAATATGTTGTTGAAGTTTGAAAAGATGTCAAAATAAAATAGGTCCCATTTGGGGCAAAAATAGGTCCATTCTTGAGCAAGCATGAGTTTATTGTGAGTACCTGACATCTGCAGAACATGGCACTTGCAATTTCTGCATATTTTCCATGTGTAAGTAGGCAGTTTAGCGATGTTTTGGATAGCACCAAAGGCTGGGCTCAGGTTCATGATCTCAGGACTACATAAAAACAAATACACCCAAGCAAATATTGACATTGTCTCAGCTTTGTCAACAATTTAATTAGGACTGCAATAAAGGCTGGAAACTCAGTTTTCAGCATTCAATTGCAGCAAGCTAAGGCTGTAGCAATCTACAGGAATAAGGATAGGTGCAGAGCTGCCTCATTTTCTATCATAAAGAGGAATGAAACGCGCATACAGAACAGCTCTGCTTTGACAACTCTGTCAGATTTTATCTCTGCTTCTTTTAATAGACACATCTGCCCTTTTTTAGTCTGTACTGGGAATATTTCAATATTACATATTTTTAAACAGCTGCTCTTTTAGAAAATGTTGTTATTATTATTAAACTCCATCTGAGTTCCATCAGTCTATTACTCATCCACATTTGGAAACTGGGTATTCAACCTATGCAGAAAATTAATTTCCAAGTCTCCCATCCAGTATGGCTGCATAGTAGCAAGGGATGTGCAGAGGCCCTGGGCTAAGAACATTTCTGTTTGGGATGCCAGCATGGTTTATATAGGTCACACTGGAACGGCAGCTGGGCCAACTCTGGTCCTGCCTCTGTTGTGCAGTCTGAAATTGTTTCCTGTTGTCTCTAGGAGCAAATGCATAGCTGTTCTGGTAAGGGTTTACAAGCAATTTCCCCTGAGTTTTAGGTCAGCGAGGCAACACCGTTTAATCCTCTTGCATCCTGCCAGCTGCACAAAGCACCTTGCAAACTCGCTAAGGAGGCCAATGAGGGAGTGTGAGGAGAGGAAGCCCGTAGTCAGTCTCTCTTCTGAGCATAGCGTAAAGGGAGAGTGTAAAGCTACAGTCAGAGGAAGAAAATCAGCTCTGAGGCTGCCTTAACCTGTGCTGGGGAATGGTGCAGCAGCTGAGCTGCCTCCCAGCTGACTTCAGCACAGTCTGAGAACAGGAAACAAGAAGGTCTTCATGTGATCTGACTGAAGAAAATTTAGCATGACTGTTTAAGAACACAGAGGCTGAGCTAATTATCAGGTACATTGAGTCTGGAGGTCTCAGGATGCCAGTTTTCCATGCTTAGACCTACCTCAAGCTGCACAAAGTAGTTCTACCACTGGAACACAAGAGAAAATTTGAAAAGAGAAAGGAAGATTGGGTGCTTCCTTACTTCACCACCCTCTCATCCTGTGTGTTTGGACCTATGTGTTTTAAAGGGAGACAGATGAGAGTAAACAAAACTAAAGTACCTTCACTGATTTCCACTGGGTTCTCTGTCTCTTTCTGAATAAGCAGTGTCAATCTCCCACTATGAAGGTAAACCAAGAGAGGTCCCGAATTTTCAGACAATTCGGTGAACAGAAGTAAGCCGTCTTTATTCCATGTTCGAAACTGGAAGCTGACTGACAAGCCATCAATTTGAGGAGTGCCGGGTAGTAGTAAGTAGCTTCGACTGGCGCTGACAAAGGTGATAGGAACAATCTGTGGTTCTGAGCAGGAAAAGGTTACATTCCCCTGCAAATAATAAAAATCAAACATAATCAACATGACAATTTTTTTTCGGTCATCCCAAAACATCCATAGTGAAATAAGCTTATTGGATTTCTAATAGCCCTTAAGGCTGAAATAGATATTGTTATTCACACACAAATCTTTGGAACTCACTAGGAAATGTATCTGTTCATTCTGGGAAAACACATCTGACTTCAAAATTTTACTTTCACCCCAAATGGGGTGGAGGGGGGAAGGCAAGAATCAAAACCTCAATTCTTAGAAGGATCTAAACATGTCCAAATGTCCCACATCACGACCACGCCTGGGTGCAGAAGAGCTCATTTGATAGCCCAGACAAATCATCTCCACATGGGCACAACTGCTTTGTGTTTCTCAGCGCCTCCTATTTCAAGCTTAGCTGTATGTCAATAAAATCAAACTCATTTGGACCTATGTTGACTTCAGGAACTGACACTGGAGCACTAGCAAGTCCACTTGAACCTTCGTATGCTATGGGATGCGATAGAAATGTCCTGCATTGGCTCTGCACTGATGGGACTACAGGGTGTGAACAAGACAAGCTGCAAGTGAAAAAACAAAGCATCCTCCAATGCACAGGGATCCAACCAAACAGACTAGATTTATTCTAAATATAAGCCACAATGCAGCCATTAATGACAGTACTGTTTTGCCCATTTACACCAATGCTACATAACCTTAAAAGTAAACCCACCCTCATCTACTTGAATCTACTACATGGGGCAAAACATGAGGCAAATTTCCTGGGTTTATTTCAAATATTCAATATATAACTTGCAGTAGCACTAGTGGTTATCTTTGCTTTTACTCAGAGTGACACAGCCCTATACTACTCCAAATAATAAAAGTCCACTTAATAATAATAACACAAATAATTAAAAATAATTATTCTGAAATTATTTTAAAATTCATAAGACCACTCAAAGAAAAAGTCACTTGAGTACAGTATTTATAGTGGGATGAAACAATACTGAGACTCCCTGGCTAGTTCCAGGTCTCATGGTTTCCATGTGGTATTTTGAGGAATTATTAAAATACTACATACACAACAAGCACGGTGAAATCCAACACCATTTCAATGCCAAACTTAGTTGATTGCCTCAGTCATCCAGCCCTGAAATCATCGGTGGTATTTGCCCAGAAGAGCAGCACATTTACTTAAAGCAGTCAGGAGAATCTGTACCAGCATGTATTACTGTAGTTTGTAGAAAAACCGACTTCACTGTTTTGTTCAGTCATTGTAGATTACCCAACCAGGTCATTCAAGTAATGTAATAAAACCTTAACAATATATAAAGCCAAGACTCTTAAGGAGCCACGTCTTTCAAAGCCACTTCAGGAGATTGTTGCAGCCAGCTTGCTTTGAACTAGGCTGTTTTGTAAAATACCAACTGGAATCTGATAAAAACATCAGAGTAAAAGGCTTTCTCCATGGCACCACTTCTCATCAGAGCTGGTACCCTGCTCTAACAGCATAATAATAATGAACAGTACTTGATGGATATGTAGGAAGTTACACAGTGCTTGGGGAATTCCTCTCTGAAATCTCAGACAACTGATGGAACTGTTCCCTATCACTTTCAAATGTCTTTCTAGTCTTTATTTTAAAATTGTGCCAGAAAGAGACTGAGTTATCACTGGATGAAACAACTCTTGATAGATATATCTATATCAAGATATTTACATATTCCCTGCCCTGTTAGGTGCAGAATGCTACATACCAGATTTAGCAATGGCAAAAAGTATTGATCAGTGTATTATGTTAAAATGAGTTTTGAGATATAATCCAAAGTTTATCCAAACTCACCTGAACATTAGTCAGGTGGGAAGTAGAACAGAAATTTGCTCTCAACCTTTTAAAATTTTCTACCTGCTGGGTTTTGCCTGCGTAAGAGATACCACAGGGTTTTTTTTTTTATTGTTGTTATATTTTCACCTCCATTTTCAATCAAATTCATGACAAATTACACAAAACAAAGATAGTCAACCACAGTAATATAAACAAATATGGTCAACTTTCTCTAGAGCTTTTTAAAGGTTTAGACATTTAAAATGCCGATGACAAATTTTCTTTGGAATTTTAGACATTTACAATGATTCAAGTAGCTCCACACAAAGTAGAAAGATGTTTACAGATCTTATACATCTGGAGCTGGGAGGAAAGTTCAAACTTTATCTGAGTCTGCAGTCAAGTGTCTAATTTGCTTCACTGGCAGTGGGAGGCTATAACAAAATGCAAGACTGTAGAGGGGAGGATTTGCAATATTCGGAGTGGATTTTTGTCTCAAAGCTCTTTGCAGATTTTACCTACCAGCAGAACAAGCTGTGCATAGACTGACTTAATGGTGCCAGAGAAGGTGAATGCTAAGATGAAAAAACACATTTGCAATGCACAACAAACTTTCAGACAACCTTAAAGTAAGCTGGTAAAGACCCCGTGTAGTCAATATTCTTTCAGCTCTATGCAGCAGTGCCATAGCAAAGTATCCCTGATGCATATGCGTAGGCCCAAATACAAGGTCAAATTTCTGTCCGCTTTTGATATGAAGTTCTTAGCATGTGCACTAGTCCTAAACTCATGGGTTGCTGCGACCCCTTGAAAAACTCAGCAACACTCTCTAGTCATTCACACTAGCTAGTAATTCATGCCATCTGGGATTCTCACAGAAGTCTTGTACTGGGACAGGAGCGGCAAAAAGTGCTGACTGAACCCGCTGCCAATGCTGGGACATATGGGCAGGACCTATGCTTCTCCTCCCATGCTTAACCAGGTGAGACTTTAGGCTCTGTAGCCTCTCCATTGACTACACTGAAGCAGAGCAGATGGGATCCCTCCCGCCACAAGAATAAGCAGGTGGGAACACATAAAGGCAGAGCTGCAATATTCTGTGTACATGGGACTAAAGGTACATTTAGAGGATAGAAAAGAGGCATGTTTGCCTTTTCGGGGGTTCTTTGAAAAAGAAATACACAAGGGTTACTTTGAAAAATGTTCATTCACTGAAGTGCGATAGGTTTCCATTAGAAAAACCGTTAAATTTGCCCTGAATTTTATTCTCAAATTATTCCGGCATGTCTAAGTCAGAAAAGTAAACAGCTCCCCCTAAAACTGCATCTGATCAGGAGCATTTTGCTCTAATTGGCAGCAGTTCTGGAACTCTCCAGGGTACATGCAAGACTTCTGGCAGACACTTGATTTTATAACTGAACGCAGTTTAACTGAAAAGTAAAAGCTCATTGGCTAGGAAATGGGATAAGAAGAGTCTAATCCCTAGAGAAAATAAAGGAGACGCTCAGCTCCACCCAGCTGCTGGAAACTCCAACTATCATGTGGCATTTGAGAATTCTATCGAGTCCATCATCTCCAGACTGATTAATGACTCCTCTAATAAGCAGCGAAATCTTTCCAAAGAGTTCTTATTGTTCTTACAAGAGGAGCCTTCTGAACCTAGAAATGCAATGGAGATATTTGCAACTTGTTTACCGGCTGCCATGAACACTTGTCTCAAGACAAGAGTGCAAGCACCCAGATTTCTGCAGGCAGAGTACCATTGCAAAGGTGGTTCTTGTTCAAGATGTTGAATGAACAGGTGACAGCATATTACAGTATTTTAAGGAAGAATCCTATTAAAAAGAGAATGGAAGAACACAGTTACTAAGCGATGAGGGTAAAAGTGGATTACACAGAAGTTTCTTATACATTCCCCTTTCTCTCACAGAATACTAATCATAACACTATTTGGGGAATTATTCAAACTGACAGCTGAACTGAAGTCCTTAACATTTAGAGTACCAAAGGATACAGGCCAAGAACACAGCTTGAACATGAAGAACAACAAATGAGTATTTCTGAGCTCTCATTCTACCTGTGGGTTAGAGCATCAAATGGGCAGTTACTTTCCTCATTAATCACTCTATGGATACTACCCAACAAAAAGGATATCTTGTTTTCTGCAGAGGGTTAGAAAGGAAGATTTCATATGACAGGTAAGGGGACTAAAACCTCAGGCCCGGCTGACATACAAATGTGGGTAAACTGGCAAGAATATCTCCAGCTTGGAAATTGGAGGACTATTTCTAGCTGTGAAGAGACTGAGGTTGCAGACAAATTTGCAGAGAGTAACAGAGGAAAAAGGTGACCTCTGATGCAGTTTTAAAAGGATAAGATGAAAGATTGTCATTCAATACTGAGCAACTGGATTTTAACAATGGGGGAGGTCCCTTCAAATCCTGTTTTTAAATTGACTATCTCAAGCAGAACAGATGTTAGGAGACCCACATAGATTTCAAATGCTTCTCAAATCAAGACATTGCTAAGCACTGAATGAAAAGCAAATCAAACTGAGATACCAACTCCAGCCTACTGACATACTCATGCAAACTGTCTTCAAACAGGATGTGGGAGCACCAAGACGCATAGTGTTATTTGAGTTAGGACTAGTCCATTGAGTGAGCAACTAGCCCATCCCAAGAGAAGGACTCATACTTTAAGAGAAGTTCCTATACTGAGGTGGGTTTCTCTTTCTCTGAGCAAAATTTCATGACAGAAATCTGAAAGCTTACCTGATTCAACTATGGAAATTAATATATCCTTGTGATAATCACCCCTGTGACAGAGAACTGCCCTATCTTCACTCATTCTAGGTATCACATATGTCAATAAAATGCTAATTGTTTATCATATTGATTTAAGTTGTTTACATTAAGATAATATACCTACGTGGAAAAAGTAGCATTTAACAAAAAAGAAAGCTTCGAAAAAAATGAAACACTGTGACCATGACAGAATCGGGGATGAGATGCTTGGCTAGACATTTCTGGATGTTCTTTATTTCAGACTCCTAAGCTGACTTTGACACTGGCAATAAGCAGAACAAAGGATTTTACCATTTTTATGCTCATAGTAACTGGACATTATTGTTTCATTATATGGTAAAATAGCTAAGAGTTGCTGACAAAAGATGGGAGCAAATATAGAGTTAATTTGGAAAAATCATACGTCATTTCCCTCAGAGACACAGGAAAAGGAAAACAAGAGCACAGGAGGAAACACAAAAAAACTACAGACCACTTAATATTTTCTCTCCTTTAAACAACAAGCAGGAGTGAAGTCAGCCTTTCAAGTTCTCCTTGCCAGAAGTGAGTAAGATAGATGTCTTAGATCAAACTGGCAAATTAGCACAATCCAGGACCAATTTTTGTTCCAGTTCAAGGTAAACTGATCTACAGCTTATTAGGTTTTATTGCCTGGAACAAAACACAGCAGCGAGGAGAATTTTTTGATGATGATGATGATGAAAACAGAGTCATATCTACCTTAAAATAGAAAAGTGCATAGAAAGGAATTCTTATCAGCTTTTTTTATTTATTTATTAGTTTTCTTTATTAGATTTTCCTCTTTTAAATTCCAATCATCTGTGTATCACAGCACAGCACCAGCCTAAATGGTTGGTATGAACTGCACACACTCCAGGCTCTTGACTCTGAAAGGGTCAGCTTGCCCCTTTCTGTTATGCTGGGCAGCCAAGTACTAAGCATTCCCAGGGCCTTAGCAATTGGAATAAGACCTTAAAAAAAACAAACAAACAAAAAAAGACATTTAAGCCTTAGCTTTACAGCAAATTACATTCTCCCCCATTTTCCTTATCCCCTGCTAACTCCTGACAATAATTAGCCATCTCTCTTGCTCTCCTACAGGGACTAACAGCCTTATCACCTCCTGCCTTGAAACGTCCTCCTCGGCTCAGCAGGTACTAACTGCCCTATTCACTCAATTTGACTACCCAGATAATGCAATAAATTAAACTCTGAACAATTGTTTCTAACCTGTAATTTGCTGAAGGCTGATGACTCTCAAAAAGGTCTGCTCAAAAACGTGTCTTTTTTTTTGCATATGTCAACTAGTCTTATAAAAAAATATGGTCTCTCTCCCCGAAAGACTTGCTTCACTTTTGGTCATCAAAACTATCAAAATCCTAACACAAAGAAACTTTTATATCAAGAAAAGTAGAGTTTATTATTGTATCTACATGCTGGATTAAATCATAGAATCATAGAATCATTAAGGTTGGAAAATACCTCTAAGGTCATCGAGTTCAACCGTCAACCCAACACCCCCATGCCCACTAAACCATGTCCCTAAGCACCTCATCTATACGTCTTTTAAATACCTCCAGGGATGGTGATTCCCCCACTTCCCTGGGCAGCCTGTTCCAAGGCCTGACCACTCTTTCAGTAAAGAATTTTTTCCTAACATCCAGCCTAAACCTCCCTTGGCGCAATATTTACAGACTGAAAGTCTTTCGAATTTTAGACAAAGCCAACTGAAATCAATGGGAAAACTGTCATTTAAATAGACTTTATTTCAAGACTTTGATTGAGATGACACAATTTCTTTCAAAACAATTCTGTTATACCATTCAGCAACAATAAAATGGGACCTTAAAATGAATGCTATTTATACAGACTTTCTCACTATTCCACACTGCAGCTAGGATGTGAAGGAGACTCATCTGAAGACCCAGAGAGCAAACAGGAAGAGAGAAGAAACCATAAAAAGCTATTTTTACAGGAACCAAATATTTCTGGAGTCAGAGTTCATCTGCCTTATCTAAAGAACGGCAAATTCAGTTCTCTTTTTAATGTGTGTGTGACTCATGCTTTCATTAAATAATTGTATAAAACTTTTTTTTTTTTAAATAAATTCAACTTAGTCCTATAGGAAGTTGTGAAAAATACCACTAAATAGTTCCAACATTTTTATTTATGATTCCTATAGTCTGATTGCAGTGCAAAAACTACTTAAAAATAATAATAAAAAAAGATGTATCTACCTCCTGGTTCTCCAAACCCTAGTAGGGGCCTTCACAAATCACCAGCCTGATATTCACAGATATATCAACACTTTGGTAGAATGAGACATGCATAGACAAGTAAGTTCTTCTCAAGATGAAGGTATCTCAAATCAGCTTAATAAAATAGCATGTTTGGATTCTCTATAAAGGGAATAAATTATTAGTTTACATTCTCCTGTCACTAGGTATCTTACCTTGCTCTTTGATGCTGGCAATTGGTTATTTCCGTGAAGCACTGCAGTGATGCATTTACATGTCACCACATCCCTTGGTGTGCTGAATTGTCACTCCCAGATTCAACACAGCAGGCCAACGTAGAAATTGAAACATATCTGAGGGCTGACAGCTTCTGCCTTACAAATATCCTGCACTCCTCTCAAGTCAGTGCAGGGTTTGCTCTGCTAAGTAAAAATACAACTCCAATTCCTATTGGTCAAAGGGAGTGAAAGGGAAAGGAGGATAGGATTTTCCTCAATTTCAGTGAGTACATAGGGTGGAGCATTGAGGAGATCAATCACAGCATCTTTTCATGACCTCTTCATTTCTTTTCTTCAGCTAGGCACTTCTTATTTTGGCATCACAAATAAGTGACACACAAAAAGACTTAAGACCCTGGCCACAGGTCACATTAGAGCAGTTTCTAAAGGTGCAACCTGAATCTAGCAGTAAGTAACCACTGGTGGCCAGGATACTCTAGCTATTTTCAGGATGCTATATCTATTTTTCTCTTAAATACTCCCTCAGCCAGACCTATTTAGCAATTCTTAATGGATTTCTCTTCCTAGAACTTGTCCCATCTCCTCCTGCATCTACATACACTCTTAACAAGCACAAAATCCTTCAATGAGGACTTCACCATCCCAGATACCAACAGGTCAAATATCCTTCTGTGAAGGGCAATTCCCCTTCAGCTTCTTGTAAATGTGGCTCCTACGAGCATATTTTCCTGCCCCTAACTACTTGCCCAAGAAGCATCCAATTTCTCATAATGAGCAGTCTGCACTCCTTTTGTGCTGAGAAGACAGTTAGTAAATAGGGCAGATCTTAGGATTACTATTTTAAAGCATTTTCTGAGGTTTCCCAAGGGTCCAGCCCTATGACCATGACAGTGGTAATTACAGAAATTTGGCATCTCATAACCTCTTGCAATTAAAACCAGTAATCACTTTGGAGAACAAATAAAAGATCCCCTATCATTTCTCCACACTCAATTACCTAGGGGAGGAAAAAAAACCCACAACAAAAAAAACCCACAACATACCATCAGGGACAGAAGAAACCCCAGAGAGAAGACAGATAGCCTGTACAAACAGATAGGGCTACCACATAGAGAGGTTAAGTATCACGCAATATAAAAATGAAATTCTGAAGGCAAGTTCCAGTTCAAAGAGATAGGCTGCTTTGTTATCTTGAGATGCCTTCTCAAGGGGATTTATTGCAAGTCTGACAGCTGCAAATGAGTTACAGAGAGGAACAGGCGGAATGATAATCATAGCCACCACCCAAGAGTATGATACATAGTCCAGCACTCTGTTATTGACAACCTGTAGTTTCTTCCTCTGACTTTAAATGTAGCTGATTTGGGACCATTATTTATATGGATGAGGAGCTACTTCATAAAAGGAAATCTATACCTCCAAAGCTGATGTACCATTCTCCTGCTTGTGTGAAAGATGCCAACAGTAAAAAAAAAACAAAGTTGATGAATATGAAAACCCACAAGTTTGGCTCACCAACAGTGTCAATGTTCACAGAGACACAGAGGATGAAGCAGAGACTGCGTGTTGATGTCTGCCTCCCTTTCAGAGGCAAAACCTAACATCTCCGAGCATTAATGGCTTTCTAATCCCAAAGTAGCTGGTTTGTTCTCAAATATCTTTTGTTAGGAGACAAACGTATTTTGGGGACTAACAACATAGAACCATCGCTGGTGATCTACTTGTGGGGAAGAACACAGGTACAGAACATGTTGTTGTAAGAACTGATTCCAAGTCCCTGCTATATTTAATTATTCTTCTGTGCTGTTCCTTTCATCGCAGTTCCACTCCAGACAACCTTAGCAACTACAAAGACGCGAAGCAGAGAAGCTTGCGGCTCCCTGGGGATAAGGATTGTTGCTTGAAAAACCTCAGTGAACTTTGAGTAAAAGCATTTAGCGTAGAGGAAGTCTGGCAGGCAAAACACTACATTTAGCAAGAACAAGTTATTTTAATTTGAGTAAGTAAATCACTAAGGAATAGGGAAGAGCAGGAAGATGGGAGAGGGAGATCAGCCCGTGAAAGCTGGAAGTACCTGAGTGTTGCTAGAGAAGATAAATAGCTGTCATGGAAAGAATGTTGGAAAACAACAGATTTACGGGGGCTGTTTCCTATAGAAGGATGCTCACCTAAGATTATGAGGTGCTATGAGTGTGGCAACCTTTCCATGCACTTTGCATACACAAGTGTCACAGACACAGCACATAGCAGCTCATAAATCTTGCAAAATGCAGAACGGCAGCCAGCCTTTGAAAACTATTGCGTTAAAATCATCAGTTTTGTGAGGGAGATTGAAAGATGGGGGCACATCCCCGCTATCTTAAATTGACAAAAAGAGCGGGATTCCTAGGCCTTCGATCTATCATTTGCTGAACCAAGTATTGTCGTAACAGAGTTTCATTGCTTGGGGCCGTGTTATACCCAAACAATGCCCTTCAGAGAAAAAGTGCATTAAAAAGTTTTTCTTTTCCCCTTTAGGAAGGCCTTCCCATTACCCGGCTGGCAAAACAACCAGCTGTTTAATGACCTAGGAAGCAGACTAGGGCTCTTTGCTCCCTTTAGAAAGTAAGCTGAAGGAAAGAGCAATTTAACACAGTTCATAAGATTTGTGCCTTAGAGTCCTGAGTCAGAGCAATCAAACTTGAGGTTATTAAAACAAAGTCTCTCAGTCCCAGGCTAGGGGAGCATCCTGGAGGCACTCTTGACTGCCAGCAACACAATGAAGGACTTCTCACCCATCACATTTCCATTTTCTATTTCCCTGTGTACTCAGCCTCGCCCTAGGCAGCAATAGTGAGGAAAGACTTCTTGTGGTCTTCTGGCCTGCTTTGTTATAGCTTCAGTCTGTTTATATACATTGCTACAAACTAGAAGATGCCATGAAAGCCAGAAGCAGTTTCACCTCCACGTTCTCCAAAGACACAGTATTAGCCAAAAGGCATGTATCAAAGTATGGTGCAGGAGTGAGGCACAAGCTAAATAAAGAATTGAATTATTTGTAATTTGTTAAGGCTGCATAGCAATGTACTGTTCCCTCCTCTTACGAAATAAAATGTTCTTTATTTTGCTTGTGATATATTTAAATATATCTGTAATTTTGGACATTATTAGGTGTGAAGTTATGTTTATGTTTTATGTTAGCAGGCTGGATAAGAGCATAGTTCCTTTTGCTTTACCTCTACCATCCCACATTTAGAGACACTAGTACCAGGTCAATGGTTCTCAGAACTGCCAATACACTGAATATAAGGGACAGCACAAAGGAAAATATTTCCAATAATAAAAGAAACATTTATTCTTCTCTATAATACCAACTCAAATAGTAGAATAAAATTTTGCTACTACTGTACTCCACAACAGTGATGGAGATTGGTTCAAAAAATAAGACTTTATCTGAGTTAACCAGGGGAAAAAGAAAAAAAAGTCTCCGGTTTCTATCATGCCATCAAAAAGACACATTTTAATCTTGGAAAAGGAATTAAAGTTTGTCCAAACAAATTATATTACACCTGAAAAGTCAGAGAAATGTATTCATTTCCACACGTGTCTTTCAATAACTCTCACCACAGCAACCAGCGCTGGCTGGTGTTAGCCTCAGCAATATCATTTTAACAAGCTAATTATGCCCATAGCTATCGAAATCTGAACTCCACTCATTCAGTGCAGCCAGCAGCACCAACAGCATGGAAGTAAAGAAGGAAAGCATACATTATTGTCTCTTACCACAGTATAGATCTGAGGTTTGCGCCTTTTTGCCAGGTCAATTATATTGACTCCATTGTAATAAAGGTTCTCAATGCACCCATGGAAATTTTTCCTCTGAAAGGTTCCTGGTTTCCCCGGGACAGGAATCCCTCCGAAACTGAGCTTTTGGAAAGAATAAGAACAGTATTTAGTTATCACCCAAAAAGCAAGAGGGCAGAGCCCTAGTCCATGCAGCCAGCCAGGATATTATCTAAGAACCAAGTCACATTAACAGCACCATCTCAGAGCATGAAGTAGGGCCTGACTGCCCAACAGGGGAATTACAGGCTGCATAGCATTACTGCTGTTGGAGAAATGCTGACGCTGCAGACAGCTCACTAATTTGGAAAGAGCTTTTAAGTACCTTGACACACCACTTCAGCAACCTAGTACTACCAGGCCCCCAGCCAGGAACACCCAATGCACAAGGCAACGTTCAAATGGTCTCCAGCCCACAGCCCCCACTGTCCTGGAGGCGGCCACCCAGCAGCAGACCACGGTGGTCAGGAACCGCTGAGCAATGGGGGAATAAACTCTTCCTGCCCACAGAGCACTGGGTTTGCCTGCGAGCTGGAGTCACCCCTTTCCACCAAGCGTGTATCTGAACAGTTCTGGTTTCAGCCAGCGGAGGGTAGTATCACACACACAAAGTACCCCATTTGCACCTTGCAATCTTTTTCCCTAAATTTCGCTGCGGTTTGGTCTTTACAATACTTGCACGTGGTATTTGGGACTGAGCAGTGTAATGGAGAAGTTCTGCAGGTTAAACATTTAAACAAAACTTCTGCTGTGCTGTTATTTAAGTACTGGCAGATGTTAGTATTGTGCAGATTACAATTTATCACTTAACTGAAGGGCTGAAAGCTCTGAGAGGACAAAGAGCCTAAGAAAATAAAGCTTCCAAAATCCTTGGAGCATAATTACTTTAGATTCCTGAGAAAAGGAAGGAAGGACGGAAGGAAGGACAGAAGGAAGGACGGAAGGAAGGACGGAAGGAAGAAAGAACCAAACCCCACAACCCAAAAAACTTCTGATAACCCTGTTTTAATTTTCCAGGTGACACAGCTTATTTCTAATTAGCTTCACTGGCCTTTTAGGCAAAGTCTTACTGGTGGTACCGCTGTTTTTTTATTAATTCTTCCCATCGCAGCCAGCAGCATCCTGAGTGATGCAGGTGGGGATCCTGCAGCCACTGTACTTCACAGTGCTTCCAGCACATCAGGAGCTGTGCTGCAACCCTGCTGCACCCACTGCAGCAAGGCCACGCACTGCTGTGTGGCACCGCTTACACGCTGATGGCTGCTGGAACCTGGTCAGCCTTACTCCTCTGTCGCAACTCCTAACGGCTCGCCTCAGCTCCTTATTACAAAAATAAAGGGAAACATGGGGGTTATTTTTGCTCCCACTCCACCTAACAAGCTGGGATACATAAGCAAATGAAACCTCCCTGGATAACCTTGAAAGCACTTCTTTGAAAACAAGTCCTTAACGAACTTGCACCTCAGTTGTGTTAATTGATCACTTCAGAGAAATAAAGAGTGAACAGACTGCTACTTTACATCACTTGCAGGTTTGTTATTGGCATGAGGGCTTACGTGGTAGCAACGTTTTTTTCCAGTGAGAATCATTAGTTCTTCCTTAAAACACCAGACTTCCCTTCTTTCATGTTCTATTCTTTAAGTCTCCTGCTTAGGGACTCTGTACTGGGTTTCAAAACCAGCAGAAAAATCAATGTCAATTATACCACTGCATTATTAAGAAAACAGTTTTCTTTGTGATTGGTAATAATTTTAATTACCAAACTAATGGTTGTATTACCCTCAGGAAGGCCTTTAATCCCTAAAGTGTGCCGAGATAAACTTTCAGCAGGCTGTATTGCTGTAATGTTCGACTGAAAGATTGTCTCAGTGCAAATGGAAAGAAAATACATTGTGTGAAAAACTAAGCACCAGGGGCCAGGATTGAGTGCCACAGAGGTCAGTGGTGGTGCTGATTTACACCAGCTGAAGATTTTCTCTACTACGTTTTGGAATATCTGGAAAAATGTTCTGCAAATTATATTGGAGCCTGAGTTTTCCCTAATTGGCATCAACCTTGTAGCAGGAAGCAAGGAATTTTATTACTTTGAAATTAGGAAAGTTGATGAATCAATCGCTTGGCTTTTCTCAACCCCATCTTAAAAGTAGTTACAGCTTTGGCCCTTGCTCGTTCAGTCTGAAGCTGTTCTAGGATCTCACTGCTCAAATGCGCTGTCCCTACTAATGTGCTCATGATTTGTACAGCAGTGCCAGGGGACAGGTACCACTCTCACCACCCTGCTTTGTGAAATGCAAAGAAGGGAATTTCAGTTGGAACATGAGAGGAGCAGAAAGCAGGCACCTGCCTGTGCCGAGCTGTCTGCTTTTGTCCCTTGGGTGTGCAGGGAATTGATCCTTTCCGGAGAAATGAATCCAAAGTGCAGAGGGGAAACTTGTGGTCTCTTAAGCAATGAACCATGCCAGCTCAACACATCCAGACAGGGTGATGGCTCTGACTGTGTAAGCATGACCCTGTGCCTTGTGGGCTAGCAAAACTCAATAGACAAGCGCGTGGGGATAAAAATGAACATAGGTAATTTGCACACAGGCGTGTATTGGTGGGGGGAACAGATGAGGAGCTGCCTTGCATATAGATATAATGATATAAGAGGTTTTTTTAAGGTATTTTTTACCGACTATCAGCCATAAGCACTGAACTGCTCCAGTGATATAAACTGCACTCTGCCACACCTTGGCCTCATCACAGTGCAGCGCACCAGCCTCGGGTTTTATGGGTGGGCAGGCAGGATGTTTCCTCTGCTCCGTCCTTCCTTGGCTGAGCTGCTCTGGCTCCCTAGACCAGGATGCTCTGCATCACAACCCCAGATGTGAAGGGACCTGGGTCAGAGCTTGACTGTCTTGACAGTTGTGCTCAGGGTCTTCCATTCTTAGTGGGAAGACAATGGTCTTTACCTGCTCATCTTTATGTGGAGAGCTGTAATCCAAGCAAGTGGTGGCTGGATAGAGGCACAATTCAGAGCTGGTATCCCCACGGTCATGTCAATCAGATGCAGAAATGGTGCACAATGATTGCATTAAAATCATATTGGAGGTGATGACACAGCACATCTCCCTATGGCTAAGCATGGTTGCTCCCTGAAGATTTGACTAGAACCCAGGCTATACCTTTTAGTTTAGCTCAAAGTCTGCCGTACTTTGAAGTGTAAGCATAATCCAACACATATTTGCCCAGAATCTGGGCATTTTCTGAGACTGTCGTATATAGAGTTGCTCTGACATAGCCTATGTTTGTTAACTATGAAAGGAGCTCTCTGGCAAAGAAATAAAGAAAAGATCTTTGCTGGAAAGAAACAGCTCGTAGGGTGGTTGTTTTCCATCACATTCATTTTATACCAATTCAGCCTCCTCTCCCAGGTTATAACCTAAAGGGCTTCACACACCTCATAATCAATATCCAAGTGATCTGAATCCCCCTTCGTTCGGAAATGCTGGGTGTGCTTGTCCACCGTGAAGTTCACTTGCTTGTTGAAGCGCTCTATGAGAACCGAGTGCCAGTGCTGGTCATCCAGGAGGCTGCCCAGGGTGACGGACATGTGACTGTTACTGAAGTGCAGGTTGGAGTCCCCTGCAGGGGCAGAGACAGGCAGAAGACACCAGAGTTACCTCCAGGCCCTTAACTGAATCATGGGGACTCAAGGGGAGTACAGAGTGGTGCTCCTAGATGCAAACTGGAGCTCTGCCTGTCAGAAAAAGACTCTTGTCAAAGCTTGCCTTAGATTCTTTGAGCCTCTGATTCATATATATGTGTGTATACGCACAGGTACACATACACACATTTTTTTCCCCTGAAATTCTTGTAATAAACCGGGAGGTTTTCTCAGTGCTGCACCCACACATCGCAGCACACAGGGGATCGCCACTCAGCCTGTGCCCTTGGTTCTGCTATGCATTTGAGGCACTGGTGTTTTAAGAGCTCCCTTCAGGTTGCACCAAAATCTCCTGACTATTCACATTAACAGACCACTCCTGACACTTCAGTTTCCATTGTGCTTTTTTTATTCTAACAAGAAAACTGCACGTGTCCATTTTCAGAGGAAAAAAGCCACAAGTCCATGAAGCAACATGAATGCATGTGTTTTCTTCAGCTCAAAAAGATTCTTAAACCCGGCCTAGATCTCCAAAAGTTTAGATCAAGAGTCACAAAAATATTTATGCCCTAACCCTGGCTACATGCCTGAATACTTCAGAGACTCTCATTGAAAGGGGGTATGTGTCCTTTTTTATATTCCAGCAGAATGGAGAGAACGCATGCTCCAAAACTGTCAGGCAAGGTGCAAGCAGATTCAAGAACAGACATCAAAACTCTTGCCCATGACATATGAATGCACACAGAGGACTTGAAATGGCTAAAATCTGCACATTTGAAGCTACTGCTGAAAGAAAAAAAAACAAAAAACTTTTATCTCAGACTATATATTTACAACAGCACCTCCTCTAGAAGAAGTAACATAATGTATTTAACTATACTATGTTCTTATCCTTATCATGTATGAAACATTTGTAAGAGAAGGACAAATCAATGGAGTCAAAGAATCCCACATTCAGAGGCTCAGGATGTAGATACTTGGTCCAAGTAACATCCAAATACCAAATCAGAAAAATGCTCCATTATTTCCACTCTTTGATGAACAAGAAAGAAAGAAAGAAAGAAAGAAAGAAAGAAAACACTAGTTGGAGACTAAACAATTAATTAGCTTATGTAAAAATGAAATCCAAGAGCTGTGGAAAATTGTTACTGACATTTAAAACAAAAACTTAATTATAAGTACGAGGGGAAAAATGCATAAAGAATTATCTATGAATTCTGTTTTAGTACCTCCAGTTTACTCTCACTAGTTTATGATTTCTTTTAATTCCTCAAGTCATAAACTACACCGTCGCCTGCTTTATCTGCTCTAGACAAAATTCTTAAAGTGTCCTGGAATTGCTAGTCTGACATCTGCCCCTGCCAATAATATACATTACTAGATGCTACACTCCCATTTTTATTAAAACCAGCCTTGACAGTCTAAGCACCATGTACATGAACTGCAAATGGTTCAGATTACTTTGTTTATCAAAGTCATTAAGACTGAGAGTGGCAGTGAAAAACTTGCACCTTAACACCCTCCCCTCATTGCCCACACCCTCATAGTTAACAGAGGGAGGGGTTTTGTTTCAGCCATCCATCTGATGGGCCACTGAGGCTTTGAGACCAAGTACAATACCCAAACAGGGTAAGTGCAGCTCCTGCGCTGACCAAAATACAGCAATGCAAGCATGGAAACTTCTGCCCAACTCAAACCCCTCAGTATGAGAAACATGAGTCAGCAGGGACTACTGAGGCCAGTACCATGGGTCACCCACAGGTGAAGCTAATGAAGATTTTGCAATAAGGCTGGGAGAGGAGGTATGATCACTCCTACTACAGTAGCTCCTGCCATTATCAAAGTGCTTTAGTGTATTCTTAAAAATAATAACACTAAAAATAAAAAAGGAGGAAGGGGAAGAAACAAAACTTTTTTTAAAAATCACTGCTCGAAGCATCATTATGCAAAAGTCAAAACTTCAGAAGTAGTCATTGAGCAGCTCAGCCTTGGTCAGTACTAGTTAGAAGAGCCAAGGTCTCTTCTTGGCTCAGCTGTCATGTCCTGCATGACATCAGTCAAGTCTATTCTCTTTTGCTTCCCCCTCCCACCTTCTCTAACCTGTATTTAAGCTGTGAGCTATCTGAGGCACACAGCATGTTTTGTTGATCTGAGCTGAATTTTCTAGATACTGCCTAATATAAACAATAGATTTATAAAAAGCAAACCAAGACAATCCTTGTTATAGTAATATGTGAACCAATAATCCTAATTACCCTTACCCAGGTTGATGCGCAAGGAGAGCTTCCCTTTCTGCAGTTCCAAGGTAATGTAGTCTCCACGCTGTCCTTCTCCATGGAATAAGACTCCATCCCCCTGCATACTCTTGAACTTCAAGGAAACCACATCTTTGAATGTGCTCATAAGCTTCTGATTGAACCTGTAGAGGAGTGAACTTCTGCCGTCGAAGTCTGCAATATCTGACTCTGGGAGAAAGAAGATGGCAAAATGAAGAGGAGGGGCAGCATCAGGAGAAGAACCATATTTTTTCAGGATCTTTTCAAATATCACTTGGAGCCAGATATTCTCAGAAGCATAGATCCACAGGATGTACATGGCATCTGGGCAACCACATTTCACCCATTTCCAATCCTCTCCCTCTGTCTGGGGAAAGGGAACGCTAGGACAAAACCAGAACTCCTCTGCATTTGTCCTCCTCTCTCATGCAAGACTGCTTTCTCAATCAACTTTTTAGAACAGAACAGGTGCCTTCCATCGTATTCAGATCTCCAGAACATCCCTCACCACATTCGCTGTTTGTCTCAAACACACCTAGGATGTTATTCGTTACTTTGAACGCTTCAGTTCTCGCTCCACTTTTTGTAGCTTCACAAGCGTCTGTGGGGCTGTTTTCCTATTAGAGCCATGCCTCCATCCACCTTTGCATCCAAATAAGCATCATCTTAGCCTCTGAGGATTGGCTGCTTGTTTGTGATGGATATTTATCAACCTTGTTTCTGCATGTAAATTGACTAAGCTGGCAGGTATAGTCAAATATCAATTCAAAAAGCTTTTGAAGGGATTCATGGGAACTGGGCATCTAAACTGATTATAAACCTTTGAAAATCCTATTAGAAACATATTTTCCCCTTCAGCCAGCCTCTAAAACCCAATCACTTGGGTTGGATTGATGGGAAACAATCTTTCAATTCTTCAATTGCAATTAATATTTGCTTTGGCAGCAGCAGCCTGCAGTACTCTCTTTGCTTTATAAAATGGTATTTTAAACAAAATGTATTTTTAATTTTTTTTTTTATATATATATATATATAACTAGAACATTTCAGGTAGCTTTAAATACTTTTAACTAATACATTGTATTCAAACATCTGACTGACATATGTAAATTCAATTCCAATTTCTATCCAAATGCAATTTGGCACAAATTATGTATAAAATATCTACTTGTAAATAATAAATCTGTCAATTGGTATGTCCTGATGTTAAGAAAAATATTAAAAATTAAGAACACCAGACGATGAAGAATCTGAACAAGGGTTTCCTATGTTACACAGCTATTGGGATACGTGCATAAAGATAAAGAATACCTTCATAGTAACCAAGAAGAAAGAGCATAGACTATCTTTGCTTGCAAACCACACATTTTAATGATAATCCAAAGCTATCAGTTTTCTATTTTCTTTTGAAAAATAACTGAAAGGTCCATATGCAAAACTCTCAAGAATTCCAGGTCAGCAACTGCATTGTGATTACAGTTGGTGATTTAAGTCACCTAAGCTCCCTTGAGAGTTCTTCTATCTTTTTGAGTGTTATTCATAGTTTCATTTGCTCCTCTTTAAAACCAGAAATAATAGGGATTGGGATTTTTTTTCCTTTTTTTTTTTTTTTTTTAAACCGGACCAAGAATTAAAGAGGTTTGCAATTAAAAACTATTACAAGCTCAGAAAATAAAAGACCTGTTAATGATTTGTTGCCATGGAAACTACCATCAATAACTTCTGCATGTCAGTATGACAGTTTGCACAGAAGTTTGTTGGCATACTTACAAACTTGCAGGGAGCTCAAAATTTAAATTTGATGTGAAATTCTGTCACTCCAAAATTGATTCCATTCCAAATCAGAAGACAACTGATTATTTCTGATGAGAATAAAACTACAAAGAAATTCGACCTGGGAAAAAATTCACTCCAGAATAAACTAAGACTAATTTCTTATCTGTGATGTCAGAATTATAACATGCTGTTTAGCATCATATGTGGAACTGTTGCTAGTTTAGGAAGTATTATGAATACAAAAGTATTCACGCCATCTGCTTTTAGTGTTTTTTACTTCTGAATTAGGTGTTCAGAAACAGCTCCTGCAGAATTGCTGATTTCTCTATATTGACACCTTGACTGCCAGTTTCTATAACGGGAATTAAATTCATAGTTTAGTTCTTATGAATTTCCCCCAGCTACATTAAATACTTCAAATTGTTTAAAGTAAATTGCAAGTGTATCATAAAAATGGTTTCATTTTAACACAGGCAGGAATTAGGAAATAGCTTATAAAGAAGTTAGTCTTTGATTTCCAGTGCATTTTGCAGTTAAAGTTGATTTTCCTCCTAGCTCTTAAAAACAAAGATACTGTAAGAGAGCACTGATTCAATGTTTCCATAATCGGGGTCCTTTTTTCTTCTTCTTCTTAAGATCTAAACCTCCAACGAGTCTGAATTCACACTTCAGTCCTTGTTCTTAACTCTCCACTAAGCCACAGCATAACACAATTTCTTGAAGAGCTCTACCACTGACATTTACAGTGTATAATACAAAGGAAAACCTGTTTCTGAAAAGTTCTGCTTCACTAATTATGGGTTGTGAGTACAGCGAGTGGCCAATAAATAGCCCTGAATGAAATGGAAATATGTCAAATAAATGCTAACAGTGGCAGCCAAAAGTCATTAGTGGCAGTTTGCATGACAACAAATCATTGGCTTCCTGTTACAAATTGAAAGATACAGCACAATTCTAATACAGTCACTCCAGAAAACCAGCTTGTTTGCTTAGCGTTTATTTAGTCCATAATCCACTTGCAGGAAGAGAACAGGGATCACAAACGTTCTGTTTCAGAAAACCTGTAGGAATAACAAACTAAAACACAACATGTGGTTTCATTCTGCACTGACTGCTGGTTTACTTACACTCCCTGAAGAGAGATTTTACTCAGTCTGCGTACTTTTCTCCACTGTCCTCAACAACAAGGCTATGAAACTCATCAGAAGTGAAGTCAGGCAAAAGATGCTTCTTTCATATTACTCTCCACTGACCAACAATTCAGATACCTCTGCTGTAAATACATACAGAACCACAGAATTATTTAGGTTGGAAAAGACCTTTAAGATAATTGAGTCCAACCATAAACCTAACACTGCCAAGTCCACCACTAAGCCAAGTCCCTGAATGCCACATCTACACGTCTTTTAAATACCTCCAGGGATGGTGACTCAACCACTTCCCTGGGCAGCCTGTTCTAATGCTTGATAACCCTTTGGGGGAAGAACTTTTTCCTAATACCCAATCTAAACCTCCCCTGGCACAACTTGAGGCCATTTCCTCTCGTCCTATCGCTTCTTACTTGGGATAAGAGACCTACACCCACCTCGCTGCAACCTCCTTTCAGGAGAGCGATAAGGTGTCCCTTGAACCTCCTTTTCTCCAGGCTAAACAACCCCAGTTCCCTCAGTCGCTCCTCACAAGACTTGTTCTCTAGACCCTTCAACCAGCTTCGTTGCCCTTCTTTGGACACGCTCCAGCACCTCAATGTCCTTCTTGTAGTGAGGGGCCCAAACCTGAACACAGTATTTGAGGTTCGACCTCACCAGTGCCGAGTGCAGGAGTACATACGTACTCCTGCTCACAGGTGAAGAAGTTCCCATAAAATAGAAATCATTCATGAAGATTTTCTGAAATTCAGTAGAAATTCTGGCCCCAGGGGTGCTGGTTATGTCATTCCATTTGAATTTCCTTTCTCAACACTGATCCACATATTGAAGTCACTTGGGAGGGCGTGGAAACACAGGCAGTTAGTTGAAGATGGATTACCCGGTTAATTCAACATTGTTGGTTTTTTTTTTAAAAGGGAGCATGTGACCACAGGTCTCAACCTGTGGGACCTGCTATGCTGAGAAGAGCCAGGCTGGAAGCAATGTGAGAGCGTGGAGTTTACTTGTACAGCAATCTGCTCCTGGCAACAGAGAGGATATACATTCATACTTACAAAACCGGTCCTCCTAGTGTTGTTGGAAAAAGTAAACACTTGGCAAAGTTATTCCAGAATACAAAAATATCCTCTAGCAACAGTTGCAATTTCAGACAAGAACTTTTGGTCTTGCACTTGCATCAATGAACAGAAGCTTTAACTCCCCACAGAAGGGAGGAGGACTGTTCCTGGTCTGAATAGATGTCTCTCCTGGCCAGTCATGCCTTACTGGCTTGAGTGAGTCTAAAGCAATCTGACTTGCCTCTCCATACCCCTCTCAGACATGCAATCCAAGGGATGAATGTGGATGAGCACTTCAGAGGTGGCTGTTCTGCTATGCAGCTTTGTCCCTATCACAAATCTATGTCTGCCTCTTGGTAAGCAATCATTTGGGTATTTATTTATGCAGTTGGTTACAAACACTACTGGTCAATGACCATCAGACATTAAGTGGTTCTTTGCAATGCGTTCTTTTCTATCTCATAGGAAGACAAAGGAGAGGATGGAGGAAGATGAGGAAAAAAGAAAAAAAAAAGAGAGAGAAAAAAAGATCAGTAAAAATATCATTTAATCAAAAAGCACAATGTCAGATCATGGTCCCTGAAGCAGTGACAGCAAAAGAAATCAGAGTCCTGAATTGCAAATGAAGAACTCAGCTTTCAAAAGCAGAAGACACCCTGTCTCACACCCTATCATTGTTTCTCCTGTGGTTTCCCAGCCTGTTAACTGCACATACACCTGATTCTGCTGATGCATTTTGGGTTGTTAACCAGTTATAGAATACAATCAGCATCTTCAATGCAGCTATAAATCTTATCCTATAAAAGCAATTATGTCAGCAGATTTTCTTTCCTGCACTAAGCTAACAAGACTTTTCCCAAGTATAAAGATATACCCAATTATAAAGATAATATACCCAATTCCCCCCTCACCGCCCCCAGCATCAAAAGCAATTGGCTTGCCATTTGTCTGAACACATCCTCTGTTGCAGCTCTGGTTATCTGTTACAATCACACTGCTTCTGGAGCCACTGCTGCAAAGGGATAGTGAGAGCTTACACATACCTCTGCATGGAAATTTCCGTTTAACTCATCATAAATCCTTTTCTGAACAGGAAATGTCAACGTGTGTTTTCAGATCAAGGTCATCTCCTTCCTATTTCAGTATCTATTTTGAGGATGTGAGATGGAATCTTTACAGGAATTTCAAATAAATGTAATTAATTTTCATTTAAATACATACTTTCTGTGTAAGAAAGTAAACAACAATTAGCATGTGTCATCTGTGAATTCCAGCTGATTTGAAGGCCTTGGAGTGCGTTGTTGCACAGGAACTTTGATCTGTATGGGACAGGGTCAAGCACACTCATGTGTCTGAAACAGCTTTACTGTTAAAAACAAGTTTTTATGTTCCAAAAAACTAATGTCAACTAGCAGTAATTAGAGGATGACAGGAAAAGGGG
>VZTQ01002137.1:244476-318892 GCA_013400755.1 Pelecanoides urinatrix
GGGGGGGGAGAAGAAAAACAAAACAAAACAAAACAAGAAAGTTCTCTTGTTTGACAGAGAAGTTTTTGGGATAAATTCATAGTAGTAAATTACTTCTAGCAGGAGCAATAAACAGCAGAGAGTGCCATTCAGCAGCACAGTGCAATCACATGTTCAGTTAGCCACTTTGGCATCCACTGCACATAGCAGATAATCTCTAATATGATTCTTCAGTATTTTTTGTTACTGTGTCCTGGCAGAGTGTTTGGTGACTACAAGATCTGATGCCTTCCACGTGCCCCCTACTAAACAGTCATCACTGAAAGCTGCGTTTGCCAAAAGTTAGCACAAGGTTGCCTTCCCAGGACCTCGTCAGCAGAGTATGTTGCACAGGACAGTCATACTCCAAAAATGAGAGATCAGTGTCTTGCGCTGGCACAAGAGTGTCACATTCACCTAACTTTGCCATCACAAAAATGCGTAAGCAGCAGCAAATCCACAAACCTCTCCTACAGCTGTCATCTTCTGCTCAAATATGCAAGGTCAAAAAGGAGCTGATGTAAGCAGAGACCATCCAAGGAACTACAGGCTATTCTGCACGCCCTGGTGTATCACAGCAAGGTGCTCAGCTGCGTGTTTGGCAGTATTCCCAGGGTTTTAACAGATGCGCAGCAGCACATGAAATTCAAATGGCCTAAGCTGTCAGTGTCCCCAGACTTTTGTTTCAGCTAGCCAATGAATGCTACCACTCACACAAAAAGGATCTCCAGCTTGCCTGTAAATGAAAACTTTACTTCTGCAGTTTTCTGCCCCGGATATCAATATAAAGCAACTCTCTCTTCAGATCAGGTGCTGTGCTTCCGGGGGCAACATTTACCTGAAAGGTGGAATAGGCAGCCAGTGGTTCGGCATCATCTGAATTTCAACCTGCTTCTACAAGTAGGCTAAGAGGTAGAAATGACCCTGCAGTCACACGTACATTTGTGCAGGATTTGGTTCATATGTGTTCCCATGCACATGTTCTCTTTTTATCATATCCAAAGTTAAAATGCTGGTGAAAATCCTTCCTTCAACTTCAGTGGACTTCAGATCAAATACTCTGTGTTTGTTTACCTACAGAAACCTTTAAGTCATTCCAACAGTTTAAAAGAGGATCGGGCATAGGATTGGGAATTAGGTTCTTACAGATTAATTTATATCAGCTGAAGCCTTTGGTACAGGTGACTATGATGTTGTTCCTACTCCCAGCCTCACATCCCTTCTTTCATACACACACAGACACTGGCATGAAGGGTCATCTCTTAGAGATGGTGCACATTTGGGACATTTGTTGTTCTTCTAGCTCTGTTTCCTTCCTGGCTTGTCCAACAGCCTGTCTCTAGTGATTTTTCTTTTGTCATTTTTTAAAATTTTTTTCAAATTATTAATATATTTCTTGTGCCGGAATTGAACATGATGGATGAGTCTGTATGCTGTCAAACTTACAAAATGCAGTTATGTAGGTGTACACCAGCTCAGGATCTGCTGCAGATATTCTGTCAGTATAACAGTAAAGATGACATTTTATAAATGATCAAACATCTTTTGTACAGTGCCTGGGTTAGGAGTAGCCAAGATTGTGAAATTATATAAGCAAAATTTGTAGACAGGTATTGCTTGGCATATGCAATTTGCCAAAGAGAAATTTGAATGGCACATTTATATAAACGGAATATATTTCAACACTCTGTAAAAGTTTTATGAATCCCTTTATTTCTTTTCTGGCTTGCTTCAATCTCATACCTTAATTCTGCACAAACATTTTTGTTTCCTGTAACTGCAGGGTATGGGACAAAGATAAAGACTTAGATGATATCAGTGGAAGAAAACTCAGCCTGTAAGTGACTCTGAAGTCTTCTTCGTATCATAGAAGATACAACCACAATCTGACATGAAAATAGTGCCCATGTAGTATTTCACATGGAGTAGCACCAAAACACATTCAGCTGCAAAAGTTTCAACCTTCAGTTCAAGTTCTATTTGTTGCACGTCTGTTTGGACTATACTCTTCACTGCAGAGGTTTGGTCATCGTTAACAGAAAAAAGCTCTTTGATAACAGATGAGATAACATCATTCCAAAGCAGCTATCAAGGGCAGTTGGTTTTGATTTATAGGTTTCAGTTTCCATGTCTACTGGTACGGCTGGAAAAGACCTCTTGCCCTAGTGACTATCCATCCAGACCAGGCTGTTGCAGGTCTGTACTTAAATGAATGATAGTCCACAGTGCCTGAGCATCAAAGTAGGTGGAGAAGCAGCATTTTAAAAAAGCTGAATGGATCTCTCAGATCTACACATAGATCTACACACAGACCATAACAACGATCTTCCTGTAAAACCATGTGAACCAGTCCTAACACCCAAGTGTAGTGATGAGGCCACTATGAGTCCTGGAGCTGTGTCTCTCTTCAGTGGGATCATGTGTATAAAATGGTTTAAGAAACTATGCTCTTTGATTCTGTTCAAATGAATTTAAGAAGTCTTCCAAATAGAGGGTATTCCACTTTTTATCTTGCAACCCTTTTCCTGCACCCAGCAGGAGCAGATTAGGATCTAATCTAAATGGGGAGATGTACAAGTACAGTAGCGTCACATGACGATGACTTGTGCCACACCACATTGAATTTTCTGGTAAAATGTTGTTAATCCCCTGAACTCTCCCCAGCAAAATCTCATCTGTCTCCAGCATTGTCTCAAGTCACACTTGACCATTTCAGAAATAAACACACAGCCACCTGAGAAACAAATACTGGACTTGCGTTTCCTCATTTGTGGATTTGTTTTTGTTTTGTGTGTGCGAGCAACACCGGTCCTTTTTCTTCATGTTGGCACTCTTTTGTGCTGATAGGTCATATATCTGCACCGGTACACCAAGATAACTATGTGGCTGAAATGTCCCAAAGCAACAAATGTTTATAGGCTGCTCCAAAGCCCATGTGACAAAGTGCTGCAGACAGTGTCTTAGAGGATCATCACCACATGTTATGAAGAAGAGTGCCAAAGAAAACACCCACACAAAAACAGTTAAAGCAGCAGACGAGTCCTCTGCTTTCTGGAGCTATAAAGCCATCACCCTCAAATAGAAATATTAGCTGAACAATCCACAGCACTTTCCTCAACGAGTTGCCTTAAAAACAAAAATTAACTATTTAAGAAAAAAGTGGTACCTTTCCTAAATAAAGCCCTGCAAAAGATCCCAAGTAGTTCTGTGCCCTCCAGCGGGGTGGGAGGTTTTGCACCATCTGACAGCCTTGGACTTGCAAGAACCAGCAAATCCCTCTCTAGTGGGCTCAGCTCTGAGAAAGCTTCACCAGCTGAGCTAGATGGGCCATCACATCCCTGAGCAGAAAGGCAAGGACAACTTCTGAAAAAAACCAATGATGGCTATGTATTTCACATTACATTTTAACTCATAAAACTCATGCTGGAACCATCCCACAGCACTGACAGCATCAACAAAAAGGTCTTTGAGAAAATGTGGGTTAAGCTGTAGCCACTTACTGTAGGAGCAGCCGAAGACCTCAACTCTCAGTCCTATCCGCCCACCGACATTCCACTTCAGAGGGACGAAGCGCAAGAAGCGGGCTTTCATGGAGTGCAGAAATTTGTGGTGAACCACACTGTCAGCGTTGCTGTTCCCTGTGAAAACCTGGAAGGACAGAGAGCCTTGGTGAGACATTTAGCACCAAGAGGTGAATGCAGCACACTGAAGTAAGGCTGTGAACTGCCACCCCTCTTCCTGATTCTCAGTCTTTAATTACTCAAAATTATTTAAACTGATTGTCAAGTTTTCTTCTAAGTGTTGTGTCTCTTATGGAGGGAAAGGAAGGAGACAGCAGCACACAGAGCACCTCAGCAGAGTAGGGGGACATATACAGAGAGTTACAAAACCAGGTTGCGGATGGGGATGTAACAGAAGATGTTGCATAATTTCTCCAAACCCAGGATATTCCTGTGCACCACAGTACTCCAATCAGCCCCTGACATACCCACAGTCCTTTCAGTGCAGTGAAGGATGGGGTCCAGTTTAGCCTTTGGTGCATTCAGGGTAGTAGAAAAAGATGGTCACAAGACACTGAGGTTGGCCAGAGCCTGGGAAGACGAACAGGAAAGTGTACATCTAGATACACTACAGAAAACTCAAGGAAGACACAGGAAGACATGAAAGCTGAGTCAGTACACAAGAGCATCAGCATTTCGTCTGTATTTGCACTCAAGAGAGTTAAAGCTTGCAAAGAATAATAATTTAACTTTTTTCTTGCCTATTTGATTGCCTGCAACTGCAAGCCAAAATTAATGGTCCTACTCAGAATTATCAGTCAACAAGAGGAAATCCTCTCACAGATGAAGAATGACTGCAGGATTTCAAATATGAATCTTAAGACAAGCATCTGAGCTCTGATCCCACTTGAAGCTTTTTAAATTCATCTTTACACCTTTACTCTATAATATTGGGCTAGAAATATCACAGACTTCCTGCTACCTTCAGAACATTTGAGTAAATCAGCTAGGATTTAAATTTGAAGCTAATAGTTTTGTAAAACATGAAAACCAAATGCAGAACTCACAAAAAAAAATAATAATCTCACAGGTAGGCAGTATTTGTAAGAGGTCCTTCACACTTTGTAAGTATAAAATTTCACCACAAAAAGTTGTACCAGTTTTAAACATTTCTGCAATTCAAATGCTGGCACCATTTATCTATGCGATATAACGGCAAGGACAAACAGAATAACCCCCGTAAAGTATACCTTCAATTCATTCCTCATGGCTGAAGGATGAGTTAAAGAGATTGGGGGTTTCATCTGCACTTTGAAAAAGAGGACTAATCAGCTGCTGTTTAAATTTTTACTCAAATGCAAGCATTCCAACTTTTTCCCAAATGTTGTTAAAAATGGTGTAAAAATTCAAATTCATTGTGTTCTTGTTTTACTAAATGCAGCATGCTATTGTTTTATTTGAACTATATTCAATAAAAAATATCCTTGAACATTTCTAAGGAACCATGCTCTGAAACCATACCATGCTTTTTTCATTTCACCTTAAAAACTCTAACCTGGGAAAATTCTCTTATATGCAATAAGCCTTATTTTCCAGCCGGTCATGAATCCAAAAGACAGGATATATCTCAATTCCTAAAACATATTTTGCAAGTGCGTTTCATTGCTGGTCTTGCTTCCTTCTGAAGATGAACAATTTTACTGAAACAATATCTCATGACCCCAGTTACCTCAGCGAAGTGAAGAACCACCCTTCAAAACATGTGATCTGTAAAATTGTTTTTATTAGGAGCTTATCAGGTTGAAAAGGGTGTATAATTCGGCTATCTCAACTGTGCCCAAAGCTTTGCTTATCCTGCATCTCTTATTCTGAACTTTTTATGCACAAGATCTTGTTTTTGGCAAGTATTATGTGATGGTTAACCAGCCTCTCACAAATTCAGTTATATTATATAATTAAAATTTTTTAGATGGGGATTCTTGTTGATCTTAATTTGAAGTTAAGCACATACAGCACTTCAGCAGCCTTGCCCATCAGATATGTTTTGAGAAGTGCCACAAGTAGCACTTCAAGATGTCCTAGGCTTATTCATACCACTTTCCAGATGGGAGCCAAATTCAAATTCCAGCAGAGAGTACTTCAGAGGGTTTTTTCCTTATATTTCAAGTGAAAAAATCTTGTTCTTGTCAGTAATTAAACTGTCAGCAGTGAGTAAGTCTCACAGTCAGAGCTGTGGCAGCACTCACATTTTTATTAAGACACTTGTGGATATATAAGATGGACAAAGGGGAGCGTTGTTTTCTGTTTGCTTAGAAAGCTCATCCTCTTGGAACCCTGTGAGTATGTATAAACCTCACCGTTCAAAAGATAAAAAAGAAGGAAGGAAGAAAGAAGAAAAAGAACAGAGGGGGAGAAAAGAGTTTCCAGTTTGCCCAATTGTGAAGAAAAGCTTAAAATGCAGTGACTAGAATGCAAGCAAAAGGTAAAAATTAAGAGACAAAAGAAAAATATAGCAATACTGTGAAACAAAGGTCTGTGTTGTTTTTTTCTCATAATCCTCTCATACACAAGGCTGTCAATACTGCACATTGCATCACAGACCCACATGACAATAATTTTTTGGTTTATATAAAAAAGAAAATATTCTGAGAGAAAGACTACGTTGAAAAGTACAGCACCTCCAGAAATACCTCCTTGCAATTACAAAGTAATGGGAACTAGGTGATTTGCAAGTACGACTGTGTGTTAAACAGCCCACACATTTCTGCCTGGAAAGCAGGTCAGAACGCAGCCCGTGCCGGCACACAGCGGCACGCTGTGATCAGTGGGCCCTCGGGGCCGCTGGAAAACCACGGAGGCCGTTCACAACCACTTGTAACTGTTGGCAAGGGCAGTCTTGACACCTCTCTTGCAGGGCAAACCTGCAAAGGCATTTTTTGCAAAGCTTGTGCAAACCGCACACCCAAGCCCAAGGCGCGGGAGCATCACCGCCGCTCGCAGAGGCAGGGGCAGCCCTCTCCTCCGGGCGGGCGGTGTGTACCCCACGCCTCAGGGACTGCCGGTGCAGGCAAAGGAGCTTTGTGGTTTTGCCAGGTAAAACAGAGACAGCTGTACCCTGCCGTCCGCAAGCAGGCCCCGGTGCCCACCCGCAGGCATCTGTGCTAGACAGTTTCCTTCACAACACCTCAAGGAAGAGCCAGATTACCCACATCCAGCCTCCAAATCAGCTGACTCCAAACCTGATGTGCAACTGTGTAAAAACATCCTTCCCATGTTGAAACAGTCATGTCAGTTAAAACAAACCCTTCAAAAAAGTCCAATACATCCCTTACAGCAATGTTTCTCAAGCTTCTCTAATAACCAAAGAGCCAACGAAACTTTGGGGGGAAAAAATCCCCAGGCAATGCTGTACCTATTGATCTGCGCGTACAGGATGGCTTTGCATGCAGCCGGCACATCTCTGCTTGCTGCTAACCGTGGGGCATTGCCGTGTATGCCTTTAGGATTGCTTTGATTTTCGCTTCCAACTCCCACTGCTATACAGATCACCTTCCGATGTTTTATGGACCACCTGTGGGCTGTAGACCATTGATTGAATAACACCAACTGCCACAGATGGTCACTTGAAAACTTAGATCCACAGCTGACACAGAAATAATCCATCCATTAAAGAAGATGAAACAAGAACTCAGTACCAGATTTCGTAGCCCTGGAGGTTCAAATATTGATTAACAGTAAACTTACCAGTGAGAATGGCAGAAATACTTCCTCTTGAGAAACGGCCTCTATTACAACTTGTTGTTGATAGGGATTAATTCACAGGAACAAAACGACAAACTAGTGAAGAAAGCAAAGCACCTGCATACCATTTCCCATGCAACAGCGTTGCTCTGGGAGGGAGCATAACACTGAAATCTGTGGTTTCTTACAAGCCCTGTAAACACAACAGATCGATGATTTACCTGGGAAATTCTGCTTCTGGCATTCTATGGGGCTTATAAATCAAAAAGCTCCATTAGCGCCAAATATTGCCACCAGCTTCTTGAAGGCAAAAGCTTTTCCCTAGCACTAGCGGCTGCAACCTTAACAGCTTGCCACAGGCAGGGCTGCCTCTCGGACCGAGCTTGTTTCACGATGCCTGGCTGCCTGGTGCCCCACTGTGACACAGACTATGGCACCACAGTAATATTTTATGAGGCTTTTTTTATGAGCCAGCAAAGGCAGGTCCCACTGGTACGAAGAGGTGAGGTAAAAACAGCTGCGGTCGTTCGGAGCAGAGTCCGACCAGCCCAGTGCTGCCTCTTCGGCAGCGACTGTCGGCAAGTGGGGAACAGTAAGAACAAGACAAGCATATACAACGCTTTTCCCAATGCTCAACCCACCTGGTTCATGGTTTATACTGAAATGGAACAAAATAGAATTCCAGTTTGGATGAAAAAGAAAACTTTCAAAAGAAGTTTAAATCTCAAACACCGTCGTTACCTGGAATTTGGATGTATGACTCCCTCAGGAAAAACAACAATTCAAATGGATGGGCTGTTTATACAACTCTCCCATTCAGAGGGATCCCAAAAGCTGTTCAAGGGCAGTTCAGGAAAATGTCACGCAACTGTGGTGAAATATGACAGTTGTTTAATGACCCTGCAGACACACATTTGTTTCTCTACCTCATGTATTAATTCAGATCTATGCCAGATCATACCAGTGAGATCTGATGTGCTAAACTTTAGATCGCCCTTTGGCCAAACTCTTAGGACTGGTCTCCACCTTTAGACAGACAAGTGGAAATTGGGTGCAAGAAAAGTGTCTGCTCATGAAAGCCTAATCAATTAAAAAGACAGCATCAGACGCTCATTCTCCCCTGCATGCACACTCTGCACAGCAAATGGCAACTTATTTACAGAGCTGCAGAAGGTGGTTCCCATAATGAATCTGCTGAATATATTTTGCTCTCCCACTTTGTTAGGCAGGTAATGGGATGGGTTTAAAATGAGTATGCAAGCAGCAACATAGGCACAATCAGCCCTGAACGGTGAGCAAGCAGACCTGAGGTTAACTACCTTCTAGAGATATTTTAAGACATATTGAATACTCTCATTTCTGCCAAAGTCGCTCTGATGAACTGAGCCGAGGAAAAAAAAAAAAAAATCAGATTATGAATGTGCAGAGGGCACATAACACAGATGTTAGCAATTTACAACATTTCAACCTTCACTGAAAGAAATACAAACACAGAAAAGAGCACTCCACGCTCAAATCTCACCCATGACATAGCAGTATGCTGCCTCCAGTGCCTAAAGAAATAAGGACAGGAGCGCACTTAATTCAAGCAGCTTAGTGGAGGAACCAAAGTGAGATAAAAAGCAGCTAAGCCTGTCATAAATACCAAAACTGCAATACTTAGAGAAAAACAATGTCATTCTCCCTTTTAAACTTCCTTACTAGGATGAGAAAGATCAGGAGCTAGGAGTTAGCGCTGTGATACAGAACATGCTTCTGGTGTATGCTTCCCAGGACCTCCTCAAACATTTGAGTGTACATGCACTTTAAAAAAAACATGAATTTCCAACTAAGAAACAACATGAAAATCTGCCGCAGGAAGGAGAAAGCAGTGCCTACCTTTTCACATTTTTTAGGTTGAAATAAACTCTGACTCAAGAATAGCTTTTATCTTCTCCAGAGGCAACAGGATTTTAGTTCTACTCAAATTTGTGTTACCTGGGATGTAACTCAGTGGGACTATGACTGAAACCAACTTACAGTAATGGTCCTTCATCTCTGCTTGTATGTGTGGAAAGAGACTGAATGCTACTGTGACAAGGACACAATACAGCCACAAATGCACCGTATGGAAACTCAGCAGCCTCCAATTTTAATGGGATGCTACAGGGTTTTTTCCACATAACAATTATACTGCATCAGTGCCTGCTAGCAAAACCTTGGGCCTGGACAGGTTTGTGGTGACTTTTTACAACAATGAAAATTTTAAAATCCACCTAGTTTCTGCTGCAAAATGAAACTCTCAGTTCAGGCAATTCTAGAAATTCTCCCCTTCAGCTCAGCCCAACCCTAAAACTTAGTGAAATTACACACAGATGTAACAACAAAAAAAAAAAAAAAAAAAAAAGATAAATATGTGGAAGAACAAAAAAGAAAAAAAAACTTAAAAGTCTAAGTGTTCTTTTTACATTTCACCTTTCCTACATACTGTGCCTGTCAACAGTGAAAAACATTGCTGTGCTTATGTAATGGAAAAAGCTCTGCCCAAGACATCAAGCCAGAACTGTTAATATCTTGTCACGAAGAAACGCAGTGAAATGGCTTTGCTGTCATCTCAGTCGCCCCATGCCCAGACTGGGAGCTGCTAAAAGCTCCATCTCATTTGGAGGGTGTGTTAAGAGCAGCTCTCCAGCACAACAGTTCATGGCAGGACCTGGCCCCTGGGAGCTGCCCTCTTTCAGGATGTAGCCTTAAAAATCCTTTTGCTATTAGAGGGGGTCAAAACATTGGGAGAAGAAAAGGATGACAAGAAGGACTGCTCAACTCCTTGAAGAGCTGCAGTTTATATCTTTGTTTTCACACAGCCACATTTGACACATGGATGGCAAACCTATGCATTGTGTTTTCTCACTTCTCTTTCTCAAGAGGCAATTTAAATTTTCTTTCAATTTTCTTTCAACCAATCTCTAAAAATGAAGTACATTTTTACTTCAAGTACAAGAAACTTGCTCGCTTTGTCGGGTCCATGGGATCCTTTTCCACTGATTTAAGCAGGTTTCAGTTTGAGCCCATGGGGAAACAGCTGCCAGCCTGGTCCAGGGACCGGAGGGCAGGATGTGTCCTTTTAGCACATCATTTACCTCCGAGCATCTCCTCCTACTTCACATCTGTCTTTCCTGTTAATGCACCATGGTCTTCATGACAAAAGGTAACATGGTTAACAAACAAGGTTTCTGGTTAACAACCTTCTGAGCCGGAGTCCAGTTGCGTGTTTCCAGGCTCATGTTTTCCCTTCCAGGTTGAACGCCATGACTCTAGCTAGTCTAAAGCCTATCGTACCTTCAGAAAGAGAAGCATCCATTTTGCTTATGTTTCTTTTCTTCTTTCCTAATAGCAGCTACATTTTCCTCTTTGAAACACTCATCCTTGACAAGAACCTCAAAACCAATATCCCCTGGCACAGTGTCAGAGCTGCTATTAGGGAGGAGCAGGGGAAAAAACTACAAGAGGCACCTGTCAAAATTATCCTCCCATAACATATTATCTGAGGAAGTGACAGCTTCCCGTCCCATTCCTCCACCCTCAATTGGGGTCTGGGGAGGGAGAGCGGGGAAGCTGGTCTACAAAGAGGTAGTTTAATTTCCCTATATAGTAAGAATTAAAATGGGGTATCAAGCAGGGGTCCTACTGGGAATGCATCACGTTTGTTACTTAGTGAGAGGTTGACTGCTGTGCTTCAGCAATGCAATGTCCAGCTGGTTCCTAAGCATTAGTTAGTCACCTCTGAGCTACTGGCAGTTTCTGTATGTAGCAGAGCAGTCCAGGGGAGAGAAGATACAGTAATGCAGCAGGGTCCATACTACTTCATCACTTCCTTGAATAATCTGCTCAAGTGGGAAGGTCTTCACCTCCGATCTACCCCATTACACTGAATGCATACCCTTCTCTCCGGTCAGTTACTTTCCAAATACAGAAACAAATACTGTTAACAACATCATTAGCCTCAGATAGATGATTGCCCAATGTAAACCACATTTATATTAAAGGTGTTGTTTATTATCCTTGTGCTAATAGTTAGTAGAACTATTCACAGATTTTCCAATAAAAAACATAGATTTTTACACTATCAAAATATTTTGCAAGAGAAAACGTTTTTAAATTTTGTTAAAGACTGTCCATTAAGACAATCTATGTAATATTTTGTTTTAAACAGGTCTGTATCAATCCAGAAAACAAGAGTTTAATGAAGGTGACATTAAAAACATGAAACTTCCTGGGTCCCTTCAGAACAGTGAAACATTTCTATTTAGATCAAAGAAAATGAAACAAAATGTTGCAGAACTTTTGAATTCTTTGTGCTTTCTTTCTTTTCATTTTCTCCTGTTCAGATTTACCCCTAGCAAATTCTAATTTCTTTTCTTGTTTTGGTCAGCAACACCTGTCAAAATGCCGGATTTCTATGCTGGAATGGACAGTCTGATCTTCAAACAGTTTGAACTAGTTGGTGTCAATCTCTTTTCAGAGTCTGCCAGACTGCACCTTGGCAAAGTCTGAGGTATCGTATCCACCTGACACCATTCCCAATAGGCAGCTTGGGTATGGTGAAGAAATTCTTTGAAGAAAGAATTTACCAAATGGATAATATAGAAGCTACATCACCTGACCTCAGGACTAGAAAACGGTCCCTGTCCTCGTCTATTTACTCATACAGATGTAGCCCAAGTGTCTTAATCCAACCTGTAGTTGGGCAGGCTGCCCATCTTCCCAGCAATGGAAGTGCAATTTCCCTGCCCTACTGAGACACTCGTTGCATATAAATGTGATGTTACATCTCATATATAGTTGCATTTCAGTGATGGAGAATTGATCCCCATCTTTACTTTTTAGTATCAGCTCTGTCTTTGAAGCACTCGGAGGTGAAGCTGTTATCGCTGTTATTATTATCGCTGCTACATAAATTAATAATAATGGAAGCAAGAAGTAGCAGCAAAATTAAACCCGTAAATTACAAGTCTAAGCTAAAAGTCGGCAGCTAATTCTGCTCAGCCTCCTCAACTTTATCTTAAAGGCAATCCTACATACAGATAGTATTTTAAGCTGTATCACAGCAAAGGATAAATATTTCCCCAGTACCTTGACTAGATTAACCTTAGCCGACAGACTGAAACCGCTCTTTCCACTGTCAACATTAATCATAGATTTCAGCTGTTGTTCTGCATAAATCTCATGGAGACCTTCATGCTTTACATTAAATTAGTGGGATTAACAATGCAGCAAATATGTTTATGTCTGGCAATGTTGGGGAACTCTGGGAACCTTCCCCATATTTAGCTTCATTAAAGTGCATTTAAATACCTAGTGCTGTACACTTGGTATCTCTCTGGTTACAATTTGCCAGACAGATCCAGCAAGATGACACCAGAGAGATGTTAGTTATTCCATGCAACAGTGACCTCAGATTAATATTGTGCGTCATTATCTTACATTATTTCCCTGTTACGAAGTTTGATAGCATTTTCATTTGGATCAGTAAAGTAATATCCTGTGGAAGAAGATAAATAGGTAGGCTTGATTTTCTCCAGTCTTTTATAATGCACTGAAATGCACATGCATACACACATATTTTTTAGCTACACACTGACTTTTGTATTTCTTTTTTCTCCTTTGTATAGGAGGAAGTTCACATCCTAGGCAAGATAACAACAGTTAACATTGCAAAAGAGCACTGTAGACTGATCTCACTGTGCTCTTTACCTTACTCAAGATCTTCTCTCAGAGATGCCATCATCATAAAACACACAAATATGAGGTTACAAATAATACTAACAATAGTGATTGTTTCTAAGGTTTGTTATGCTCTGCTTACAAAAACACCATGTAACTGCAAATTAGAAAAAATACAATTTTTTTCCCATGTATTTCTCTAGGCTTTTTCAACCATGCCTTGTTAAATTGCAAATTCTGCTGTGTCAATACACCATGAGTTACACCCTGTATTGGTATAAATCATTACTGCACCCTTCAGAGCACTGAAATCATGTTTGTGTACATCGCCCATAGTCTTGGCCTAGTGTGTTACATAGACTTCTCCCTTGCCACAGGAGAGTTAAATCTAATTGACACAGCTTCCTCCTACAAAACCATTACTGTAATGTTTGCAGCATCCTACATTTGAGTCTTGTCATTCCACTTTCACATTGGGGTCCGTCTTTGAACCACACGAAACTAATCTCCAGGACATTAAAGCAACTTAAAGAAACCACTTCTCTTCCTCCTGAAATAGAGTAAGATGAGCTTTTGCAACATCTCTGTGGGCATATGTGCAATATCTTCCAAATGTGTGTCTGCCCATTAAGTTTCAACCACACATTTTATTACACCAACCACACCAAAAAATTCTCAACAGTAGGCTCTGAAGATCATGATGTTCTCCAAACTACAGCATGAAAAAAAGTAACTTTCTGTTAGTGATCCAAGGAGGAGGTAGCCTGACATTCTGACTCTAAATTGTAAATTTTGCTCGCATACGCAAAAAGCCTGTAACTGTTGTTATGGCAGGTCATTAAATGAAGTCATGATACATTTGGCAGGTTCAAGATGACAGCAGGCCATAAATAAAAAGTGCACCATAACTTTTAATTTGGAAATGGAAAGAGGGAAGGAACTGCTCAGTGAGTTGGAAATTTCAGGACTTGTAAAAAACGTATTTCAAAATGAGCATAATCACTGTGCTGTTGAACATAAGGGAAGGAAGATGGAAATTGTTTCTTGCAACAAGAGGAGTTTCTATTCAACGGAGGTTTCTGTAAATACATAAACTGGGTTGCATTATGCTGGACTGTCCCTAGGACCTTCGAGAAGAGCTGCGTTCTTGTCCTTTCACCAGGCAGGATCATCTTAGAGATGTGATGTTGATTTACACGGAAAGATCACTAGTTTTGAAGCAGCTGTAATGGATCACCCTTAGGAAGGCAAAAAAAGACTGCTATTTGTCATCCTTGGCTGTACACCTCCATTTAAGAAAGGAATAATAAAGAAAGAGGTGTGGAAGTATTCCTAAACTCCATGGCACTAGGTTCAGGAGCCTCACACGCTGTTTTAGAGATGTAAGAATATTAAGAAAATTATTTCTGTATGGACCTGCAGCCCAAGATTTACCTTAATGGATACTTTTAAAAAAATCAAATCAGAGCTATGGCTTAAGTGAAGGGAAAAGTAGAATTATATTTTAAAATACTATGTCAATAATTTCAATATAATGCCTCTTAATACTAATTGAATAGTTTACTTTCCCAGAGTATTCTTGTAACCACACTTTTTGTAACCTGCCCTTTCTCCTTTCACTTCCATACAGTTTTTCCCTAAATCATAGCCAGGCAAACACTTAAAAACTAGAAACCTTAGGAATATCTCCAATGGTACCAGTTCCCATTTAAATATGGAAAATGAGATGGGGGGAGGGGGAGAGCAGGGGAAATAATTAAAACAAACATTTAAAAAAAAAAAAAAAAAAAAAACAAAAAACCAACAATAGCTGCTTAACAAACCTTTCTCCTGAGATGAGAAATCTAACACACAGGGCTCTTTTATTCTTTTTAATCTCTTGATCATTTGTGAAAGAAAGGACCCAGGAGTTAGATCCATGAAAGAGCTTACCTTTAGAACACGAAATAGAAACACTTAATATTTTTTTAAAATATTAGAATGAAGATATTGTGTTTAAGATTTTTTTTTTCCTGAAAGCAGTATGAGTATCTATATCTTGAAAAGTAACAAAGAAGGGAAGAAAGAAATAAGTGATTTAGAGAATGCAACCCACAGAGAGGAAAATTAACCTATTATAGGATTTCGTTTCAAAACTTCTGCATACTGCGAGGCCTGCATAATAAGCTGTGCTAGGATATATGTTCACTGTTCAGTCTTCAGCAAAGATGAGCTCATTTTCTGCCAAACAGAAGAGGACTGTGCGAATATACAAATTTAACTTCTAAAAAGAAGGACACTGATATGTCCTCAACTGCATCTGCATCAATACTATAGTCTCATGCACATTTGAACTCATCAGGTTTCTGCAGTACAGCATTAATGAACACCTGAACTGGTACCCATGCTGAGAAGACACAGCATTAAGACAACAGTTATTTAAAACATCACTAAATCAACACATTATGCCTAAAAGAATATGCAGCAATTCTGCAGGCTCACAGATCTTTTATTATATGATATCCTTAGAGAGTCTCAGATTAGCATTCTCAGAGACTTCAATTTCCCTCTATGTTGGTGTTCATATGATTTATTGAGGAATTGAGCCAAATTCCTTATTCTTGATTGCAGAACAGGACAGAAATGGACAAAATGCACACATTTTAAGCAGTAAAGCATGGTCTCAGGAAGTCAAGTCACATTTAAGCAAAGCATGTCAATACAGGTCTCCAGGGTTATGTCAAACATAGTTGTGCTAATTCTGGAAGTCTAACTAACCTGGGTGAATGCCCTGTGTATTTGAAAATTCATCCTAGCAGATATATTAGTGGAAAGCAGACACTTGGAGGAGGCAGTGCAGTTGCAGGGTACAAATGATGTAACGATTGAGTGGGAAACACTGGTAAAAGAAAGGTACTATGTTTTAAAGAAAGGTTAGAACCCAATAGGGACAACGAGTTACTATTGATCATCCTAATAACTATATGGATTGAAATCTTCATGTTAGAGTGTTAGATCTGGGTCATCAAGAACATGACGTTATCATTTCACACAATGGTAGATAAGGCAGTAAACAAAGATCCATGAGTAGAGAAAACAGAGACACCTCTGTCAACTTTGAATAGAGAGGTTAACTGTCATAATGACTTAAACTCTGAATTTTAGAAAACAAAAATACACAATTGTGGGAGTTGGTAGGCAAGGTACCTAACACACAGACACAATGCTTGCTTTAGATTTAAGCAGCACTCAGGATAAAAACACTGCTACTGAGGAGCCACTCTGCAACACTGGCCACACAACATTGAAATTTAACACACTCAAGTGCAGAGTTACCCACACACACAAAGAAAAAAATATTCCTTTAAAGCAGAGCTTAATTTCCAAAAGAGGAAATACAAAAAAATTGGGACTTGTTAGATAGAAATTAAAAGTAACAACAAGATAAATTATTTTAAGCACCACAGAGGTATTTTAAAGTCATCATATTAGAGATTCAAAATAAATGCATGCCATTTTTTTCTGAAAACAAATTTCTTTAAAAGGAAAGAAATAAAAACAATCTGGTAAAATGAGAGACTGAAAGAAGCTATTTGAAGTAGGAAGAATTCCTTCTAAAGAAGGAGTCACAATTAAATGATGAAAATGGAAATCAGGATCAGCTCTGTAAACACAGAATACCAGCACAATGTAGAACTTAAAAAAATAGTATGTCATTTGATATAAGGCATGAAAACTAGCAATAAATACCTTTTTAAACATGTGATAGGAAGAAAACCTGAGAAAAAGTCTGCAAGAGGCCTTGAAGAAGACAAGGCCATAGCTGAGATGCTAAATGAATTCTTTGCATCAGAGCCAAGTAGGATACAGCTTAGCGTATTTCCAACCCTAAGCTCTGTCGTTTGGGGGAATGAGTGAGAAAAATAATTTTTAATTGAAATACTGAATTAACATATAAAATTAACAGAAACAATCCACTAAGCTCAGTCAATATTCTTCCACAAGGAAATTCAATATAAAATTGCTCAAGTATTAGCTGCAGTATCTACCTATCCTATCAAGGAAAGTGACTTCATCATCAGAGAAACAGAAGGTGGCAAATGCAGCACCACTTTTTTAAAGGGCTTTAAGGCAGGCCTGGGTACCCACATACAAATAAATCCATGAATCAGTAGAAAATATTTTAACAATCAGAACAAGCAAACAGGCAGATCAATATATAATGACTAAAAGATATCTTGTTTTTTCAGAGGGAAGAGAGACCTCACAAGTTTATTAGCAGTTTTCAACAGAATCAATTTATGTATTGATAATGATGGTATAATTGATACTATGCTCTTGCACTTTCAAAATTTTTTTGCTGAAAATCACTAGAAGACAAAAAGCAAACAAACCAAGCTGATATATGACAACAGGGAATGTGCCTTTATGGGTTAGTAATTTATTAAAGAATAAGAAAGAAAGGTTGGGAAGAAAATTATCAATGGACACTAGAGGGATCTAGTCTGATCTATGCTATTTCTTGACTTCATAAATGCCCTACTGAAGAAAACTGGCACAACTTTACGATAATATGAAATTTGGTGGGTTGTAAAAATAAAGACTGACTGTGATAAGCTGCACAAGGATCTGATTATACTGAATGATCAGGCACTAAAATAGAAAGTGAATAGTTTTAGCAAATGTGAAGTACCACAGCACACAGACAAAATCATCCTCACCCCACACACACCCAGAAATAGGCTGTAAATCCACTACCATCATTCAGGAATCTTGAAGCCTTGTGAACTGTTGGATGCAAGCATCAGTTCTGGACTCAATCATGGCCAAAAGCCCAAAGAGGATATTTGGAATTACTAGAAAAAGTAGAGAACAAGCCAACCAGAAAGCATCAATATGACATTATATATAAAACAGCTATGTGACCACAACTTGAAAACTGTGAAGCTTTTGTCTCTCCGTCTGACAAAGATGTAGTTGAATTGGAAAAAATACAGAAAACAGCAAGAAGGTAGGCTAATGGTATAAAAGATCTTTAGAATCTGAAAGATTAAGCAGATGGGGATTTTTCAGCCTGAAAAGACGATGTCTGAAGTGGAATACAACACACGGCTATAAAATAACAAATGACAGACACAGCAGGAAATTGGAGAAGTATTATTCATGTTTACTAGCACATGAAAGCTAAACAACTAACAGCATTTTCAGACAACTTGTGGACTCAGCAGCTTTCATTTTGCTGGGAATTCCTGGACATGACTTTTCTAGTCAGATTTTTAGGTCTGTCTACATGAAATGTCAAATCTACTGCTAAATTTTGCTGATCTCTTCACCAACCCTCTAAAGAAAAAAATGACCACAGAAAGAAAACATGTAATCTCTTAGATAAAAACGGGTATATTGAGATTCATAATTATTTAGTGTCTCAGAGCATTTACTGACAAAAAGATTGGAAAACAACTATTCCTTTTCTCCCAGTGAAAAAGATTAAGAAAATTTCTTATTTGGAGCTGGTGACATTTCATAGGAAATTGTGCATTTAAAAAAAAAAAAAAAACCAAAACAACCCAAACTAACTTTATTTCTGGACTATTTATTCATTGGCTTATTTTCCAACATCTATATTGAATAGAGGAAATCCGAAAAACAATAAAAATCTAATTTGATTTCAAAGTTTCTCCTTGAAAAATGTCACTGAAAATATTCCTTTCCTCTGAACAAAAAAATGGTACTGACACGGGTCATTTTTCAAAAGGAAAATTTCTCCATAAATTGAGTAGTCAGAACCTGGGATTGTAACTGCAAAATCATTTGGAAATCAAATACAGACTTTGCACCACAAGCCCATTGGTTTCCTTCCACTCCTTCCTAGCTGACCATCCTTACAAACTGTATCACACTTATGAAGCATCAGTAGCTATATGGGCATGCACACTACTGAATAAAACAGCTTATTTTAATGGCATCCTAACTTCTTTAAATATATTCATTACTTCAAATGGGCATTTCTGCCTCAAATTGATCTGGAATTAAAGAGCTGAGCAGAAGAATATTACTTGAATGTTTTTACATGGCTCTTACAAAGAAATCTTGTGTTTTCACTAGTTCTGAAGGTTTTAGGATGCTCCCCCAAGGACCAGTATGCGGCAGACACAAGACCAACCATCTCCCTGTGTTGGTTTCCAGGCAGGAGCCCATGGGCAGCCGCCACCCACCACTACCAGCACAGGCAAGGTCTTTGGGGACCCTCAGTAGAACCGGGACACAGCGCAGTTGTTACAATCACAACTTCACGTTAACCCGGACCCTCTGCAGACCGGGTGTATGCCCATAACCTGAGCTCACAGAACTCACTCGGTCGCTGGAGGAAGCAGCCGGCAGCGCCCCAGACCCTGAGGGTGTCCCAGCCCTGCCACCCAGGCATTGCTGCTCCAGCCCACATGCCCCATGCAACCTGCCGCTGGGCGCTTTTAATGGCAGCGCGCCACATGCTCTTATGGCATGTCAGCCATCCTGCTGACACGGGCACCCGGGAGCCCTTTAAAGCAGGAGCGGGTATGTGACCAGCCCGCCCCTGGCCAGTGGCCGCCTGCCCCACAAGATGGCGCAGCCGGGGAGAGGAGTAGGGGGCACCGCTCACAGCACCCTATATGTTGCCCAATTTACAAGTGGATAAGTCTTGTTTGTCTGCATTTGCCCATGACTAGATTGATGCTACAAAAGCAGCCCCTTTCTTTAATAGATCTAATTTATGTCATTGTTCTGCCATGGCTTAGACAGGGCAAACCAAGCCCAGCTGCATCCCAGCAAGGATGATCACTTAATTATCTTCCCCTCTGTCTCCAAACCAAAGGGCTTTATCTCAGCCACTGAAAGCTCTCAAGGATTTGCTGTTCAGTGCTGACTTTCTCCAAGGTTTGCAGTCCAAACAGTATTTCCAGTTCCAAATCCAAACAGATGGAGAGTGGCACAGTGGGGAATACCCTGGTCTCCAGGCCCGCCAGCTACCGGCCTTCCCTTACCCTGTGGAGCGCAGCTGGCAGAAATCAGGAGGGCCAGGACACACTCTTAACATTAATGAGAGCTACTGTTACCTACTAAAGAAAAACAGAACTGAACATTTTCAACAGAACTCTTCTTTCATTTTTTTGTACCATAAAGGTACATAGAAAAGACGTGGTTTATTTCTAAGGTCACCCTTGGCATTAGTTTTCCCCACAGTTGGGTCAAATATTGCAAAGTATGCACTCCCTTACCATAACCACCCAAGGCACAATCAGATCACGTTGAATAACTACTTTTTCAAGCACCTTCATATGTTGCACATGGCAAGTTCCAAGCCCGGTGCTTAGGACAATGCATGAGCTGATACATGTCCCAATCTAGACAAAGCAAATGAGAGCACAGAGCCAAGGAGACCCACCTGTGAGCTGTGCCATATCAAAATGAAAATTAAATTGAGCTGGAAGGACTTTGGGTCCCATTGACTGTTAAATGTTACAAACTCTTTTGGCTGTTGGAGACTAACCTGATCTGTGCCCTAGAGATCCCATTCATTATGTATTCATTTCCAGTGTATGAGTTCTGTGAGCTTTGTTAAACTATTCCTCTCCCAAACTACCATAAAAATAAGAGATTGCTGGCCTCCTAGACAAATAGTAAAATTGTGAGTTTTGCTAGCTGAGTTGGAGGTGTCTTTAAAAGACAGACAGTACCATCTGTTAGCTTTGTTTTAGCATTCTATTTTCTGATTCTTTACAAAACCCTAATCTCAAATCAAAGATCCACCAGGAACTTTGCAAACCATCCGAATTTACCACTCATACAATCTACAGTTCTAAACTACATCAGAGGGGGGATGAGCAATCAATCTTGTTAATTACCTTCAATCAATTAAACCAGATTTCTGTTATTTCAAGCAGGAACTTTTTTTTTAAACTCACAAGTAAAATGTTTTAGTTATGCGAAACACCCTAAAATACTCACTCTTCTCTTGGATAAACCTTGCATTTGTAAATGCAAAAATAAAATTTATGCCCATATAATCCAAAGGCATTGAGAGGTGAAAGAGTCAAAGAAAAGAGGCAAGGCAATGAGAATGTTTAAAACCAGGACTCAGTCTTTTCATTCATATGATTCCATATGTCCTCCTAGGTTTTTTTTACAACATTGCCTTCATTTCCACAACTTTGTTTGACTAACACACACTCATCCAGCACTTGTGTAAGCAATCTTTTCTCCACATTGGCCCAAGAAACTGGAAGGGGCTATAGCATGACCTACTGTTTACTTGTTAGGTTGATGCTATGTTGGTTTTCAAATAGGCACTTGGACTCCTACAAAAGGCTAACAGCGATATAAACAAACCCAGATGGCATTGTTTTGACATACGTAAAATCTTGAATCTGCTATTGGAGTGATGTGAGAAATCTCTAGCTTTCTACCATCCAATTAAATAAAAATAGTCTATTTTTAATACTAAGGCAGATGTGTGCACAGCTATCACCAGGGAGATCTCCAGGGCATTTTAAACTCTCTCCAAAGATCTAGAAATCCTAAAGTTTAAGACATTTTAAACAACTGGCATGAATCTCTAGGAAAGAATACTGGGGAAGAGAAGGCTTCAGAATGAAGGGATAAACACAAAAAAACTGGTTTCTTCCCATCACTGATTTCTCAATGTGTGATACACTGTTTCTGTTCTTGAGCAAGACATCCCTAAACACTCCGAACAGCCCATTGCTGCGCTGGCAATACCTGCCTTTCTCCTGCCTGAGCCCGATGGATTGAGACTGCTTTGAATCACCTAATCCTTTCCCCACCATTTTTTTTCCCCTATTGTGATGATTTTACAAGGCAGTTTAATGAAATCTACTGATATTTGAATCGGCAAAGCAAAACCATTTTCAAATAATTCCTGCAGAGTTTTCTCTGTCCTAGCAATCTCATCTTAGTAAAATCCCTATTTGCTACTGAAATGTGCTTGAATGTTTGCACCTCTCATTCACAGGAGCAACCGTCGGGACTTCACACTACCAAAACCACCCCTCTGCTTCCCGGGGCATCCCATGTCTCCTTGGTACAACAATTTGACATGTTCAGTCCTCAAATTCCAGGCTGTTTGGGGCAGACCCCCACCCAGGAACGTGGCCTGTAGCAGTATGTGCAAATATACACATGTTTGCATCTCCTTTCTGGGAATTCTCATCAGCCCTAGTAACAATTAGACCCATATCAATTAGGATAATTGACATTACATCCTATCACTCCTTCCTTGTAATGTGGCAGAAAAATAATCTGGTCCCAGAAGCAGTTAATAGTACAACAGTACAAAGCGATTTGTGTCTGTAATAATATATTTCCTCAATGCATCATGGGAAGAATGTGTTTAATTGAATTATATAAATGGGAAAGTTTTTTCATTTGTTTGATTTTCAGCCTTTCAAGTTTTTTTCTGTGTTTGCTTGTGCTTGTTATTTTTAAATATTGGATGAAGGAAATGAATTAAACAAGAAAAAAAAATAAGAAAACATTGATATTGGAAAAAGAAAAATTTTCTACCTATTCAACCATTTATCCCAGATGATATGACAGCACACTGAGAAGTATTTTACTAGAATACAGAAACCCCAAACTAGAAGTCAGACTGCATTCTGCCATGAATATCAAAGGACAATCCTTCCCCACAAAATGCTCCCAGTCCACACTGACAAGACAAAAGCTTGACTGCAGACAATTCTCATCCCTATTGTTATAATGGGTCACTGAACTACAGAGAAACTTGCTCAAGGTGAGGACAGGAGCCTGTAGCAGGATGTAAAAATCAATCCTTTAACTCAAATCACAACCTACTTATTTAAATAAAAAATCAAAATTGGAGCGTATTTTTAAATGTCTCCTTGAGAGGAACAAAATTTAAAACCAAACATATTGGAAACTGAGAAAGTCTAGACAGTGTCTCTGATCAGGTTCCTCACCTCCAAAAGCAGGAAGGATTGGGCAGTAGTGTAAGGACCTGCAGTTTGCCTCAAATCCCAACTCCAGTGAAATCTAACAGCTAGCATCTCTTTATGGCAGCACACCAGTGGGGATGCCAGCAAATTTTAGTTCACTTAGAATTTGAACACAGGATTACAGCAAGAGGAAAGTTTAGGAAAAAAAATTCTTCCTTAGTCTCTCCTTGAACCCTGTATTTGCTATTTACACTTGCCTATCACTTAGTGCATCATTAGCAGCAAATTATTCCAGAACATGGTACACAACCTATTTCTGCGTAAGGTAATTTGTTTCTGCGTAAGGGTACTTGCAAATAATTGTAGGAGTTTTGCAACTCCACTGAAACCTGAAGGTGAATACTGAAAGACCTCTTAATATACACAGGGTAGAGACATCCTCTGTCTCTGTATAGCTTAGAGTCTCACCCACACCTTGGGATTTGAAGTAACACAATACCAGGAATTGAAAGTGATATACTTTGATTTTAAGTAGAAGAAACTATACATTGCATGAACCTTAATACAGAGCCTCATTCAGTAGCTATCATAACTACTTCCAGCCAAAAATATCACCGTGATGATAGCTTGTTTCTTAAACGTGCTAATGTCGGTAACTGCCTATGAACTCATCAGAACATAATTCATGTCAACATGGAACTATGAGCTTATTGTCCTTTTTAGGTTATTGTAACTACCTTTTAATTTTTTCTATGCTTTGCTGCATTACCTAGATATGCAAGGAGAATAGGAGTCTTATCTATTTCAAGAGCTCCTAGAAGGACAGCCATTTCTTGTACGACAAACTGCATTGCATTCTCTTTGATAGGAATAACAGCATAATATTGTAAAGGATCTGCAGCTTGCCCCCAATCTCAGTCTCATAAATACCCGTCTGAATGCTTGCTTGGAAGGATATGGATCTAACAGGGCCTGAAACATGACCCTGACTAAACAAATCAAGGTACTGATACTGATTCTCAAAAGAAGAGTACAAGAAAGTTGAAAAGCTTCAGCTTTTTTTTTTTTTTTCTCCTCTTTTTTGCGGGGGCAGTGGGTGTAGTTGTCATCAAAGCTCCAAAATTCCTAACTGTGAAAAACATATGTAACCTATACTGAAGAGTCAAAAACCTGTGTTGAGGGGTAAAAGTCTGCCCTACTGACTATCTGCAACGTTAGCTTAGGTCACTGAAAATTCTGCCCATCAGACTCTCTATTGATGTCCGACCCTACCATTATCAAATGCTGGAAGTATGAAAGCCATTTCATAGGTGCTTGCAACAACCACTGGCAAGGCTGTTTACGTATCTACTACACCACTGACTCGTCTCAACCTGACTCTGACTCAATGTTCTCCACCAGCCCCTCATGAAGGCTCTGCCAGTCTTTGGCTTTCAGCCTGTTCACTGCAGGAGGCTATTGCAACCAGCTTCGATTTGCAAGGCAAGATGGCATGAGAAGGAGCAAGAGACTGTTCAGCAACAAGTAGTGGCCAACACACTGCTATAAATGCACGAAGCCAGCTCACCTCTCAAGGGTTATGCTACTCTGGATGACAACACTCACAGAGCCACATTACAACTGCTGAACATGTATACAATATCACCTTCAGTGAACACGGTTAAAGAATATCATTAAAGTGATTCTCAGCAATACATTGTTTCATCACTGAAATTCTGCTCATTCACATTTTGTGTGAATTCACACATAGTTTGGTCTGGCAGCGCCACAAACAGAAGACACTGCACGTTGCGATCGTGATTCTTGAAGGTTTGTGTGTGCGTGTGTTTTTTGTGTATGCAAAATGCAAACTGGTTTCACTCACACCTAAACTCTTGTGCCTTCCACTTCATAATTCAGAACTGTATTTCTTCAGTCACAATCATTATGTTTTGGGTGGATGTGGTTGTTAAAGTAACATGCATTTTAAGAAACGGTACTGTAGCAAAGTAGCTTCCTGTTAAAACAAACAATTCACGCTGCAGACAATAAAGATGCTCTTGGAGTCTATTTTTTAAAAAAACAGCAATAATGCTAAAATTGGCATTAGCAGTGAATAAGTGTATGAAAATGCACTCAGGTAGGCAGAGGAGATGGACAGTAAACATTCAAAAAAAAAAAAAAAAGACAGTTTAAACTCCGTAATGCGCAGAAAAGCAGACAGCTAGTATGAGTTTTTCCACAATTGCTTTATCCTCTATTGTCCCTTGAAATAGTGTACGAGAAAAATGTATCTGATTTATTGCAGTAATATGACACTTTGCACTGAACAGCAACTAAAGTAGAAAGGTTCTCTCAGGCTACAATCCGGCACCAAAATTTCCAAGACAGCAGTGTGCTCATTTCACCTATCCCACAAACTTCCTGCTTACGACCCTGGTATCTACATTTTTAAATCCAGAGTCTCAATTTCTTGTGTTTCAGTGCTCAGTGTATCTTCAAGTAACTCTGTTTTGTCCTTAATGACTTGCCAAGTCTGCATAATAGCTCAGCAATGAACACGAAAACATGAATTAGATTTAATATTGTTACAGATACTTGGGAAATCGTATTTCCTCTCACAAGTGATCTCCACTAACAGCTCAGCCTGTGCTGTTCGAGTCCTGAGGTAGCCAGAGAAATTATATCCATTATATGCCATTGAACTACTTCTCATTCTGATGCTATAATCACTCGACTCCAGCTGATCTTGGGTCGGACAGGAGGAGGGCTAATTCAGCATTCCTGTGTTGTGGCATTCGTTTGGAAGGACACTAAATGACATGTTTGGCTATTGCACTTCTAGCCAAGTTCAAGCTATTGCAATCCCACCGAAGCGAGGAACAGAGCACATGAACCTCCAGTGTTTACTGAATTGAAGAAATTTGTCTGTGTCTCTTCCAAAAGCATCATGCTATTCTTATCAAATAGCATCATGTTTTCTCTTTTTTTTCCTAAAATTAAAATAAAAAAATAGATGATTTCTACTGACAGTGAGAAAAAGCATTTTATAATAGATTCTATATATGACTGACTTTGGCATTTGCCAGTTAAGATGCAGTATACAACCAGACTGAAATATTTCAGAACTAGCCATTACAGGTATTTAGCAGGTTAAATGCTAGGAGGAAAGTTCACCAGTCTGTAGTTTAACAGACCTGGGCTGCTCACAGGCTGTGCACAGTCTCTCTGGTGACATCTGAAATGCACTTACCAAGCTCCATGTGAATACCTTGGCTTTATCTCAAAATGCTATATTGACTGCTTACCCATCTTTCCCCAGCTTCTACATAACACAGAGAGGACAAATAGACTTAACTGCAAAAACCATAAGAAATTTCTAGCATGCTCCAGATCCAAGTCCCTGGATTGAACAACACAGTACACCAGGACCCAAAGAGCCACATATTATTTTTTTGCCACTTAATCTAGACAGTCCCTGGGTCCTGGCTCCACATTTGTCAAATAGGGGTAATAATACCTTATCGGTCTTTTTCACCTACTTACAACTCCTCTTAAGCAGAAATCATCTCACTTGACAGATGTTTGCGGTGCATGGCAGCACACAGCTCTGATCTTAGCTGAGAACTCTTTATATACTTCTGTAAGAATGCTATAAAGTAATAGCAGTGTAAAAACATGATCTCTGTCTCTCTTCCTAGAAAACCATTATCCACAGTCCACCAAGCAATTACCACTAATTGTAAGTGTCAAGAAACTTGAGATCACTGAAAAGTGCTAAAAATTGAAGAAATATTCCATAATTAAATGCACAAATGGTTTCCAAGGTATGGAGAAACTGTAATGGCTAAACAGTGAAGGAAATAATGGAGAGAGGAGTTGTGAGGATACTAAGCTTTAAGAATATAAACAGCTTATAAAAGGAAATTAACGGACTGGACAGATTTTGATATCTACCACCTCACACCACCACCCCCCCACCACCACCCCTCCCCCCCAAAAAAAAAAAAATCATGAAGAAAAATCTCCACTTTTAGAACCTGTTTTGATGTTGTATAATCCTTCTATGGAGGATATTTTAGGGGGAGTATCTCACCAATAAATGAAGTGAATTAATAATCCCATGATGCTGCAGCGATGCTATGTTATTTCCTGTCACATGAAGAGTTAGAAGAATTAAACAAACAGGCTCAGACTCCAGCATATCACCTAAAAGGTACAGACTGTTTACTTATTTTAAGTAAAATTCAACTATTTTTCAGTAGGGCTAAATAAAATAAATATGCTGGTTCAAATGACATAGGCTTGTTTAAACTTGGAATAACTTTTATTTCTTTGTCAAGATAAATCTGCTGATTACCTGGCTAGAAGTAGAATTACTGACACAAGTTGGAATGCCATATTTCAGTGGATTTAAGTGTAATCCAGAAACCGTTATTATTCTTCCCTGTAGCTGCTCTGTGCGCTTTTGATTGAAGGCAGAATTGCTAGCAATTAGCATGCTAAATTCTCCATCACAGATTACAGAGTAATCCTTTTCTTCCCCAATGGACAGAATTTACTTTTGTAAGGAGGCATCCTTGGGAGGATAAGCAAAAGCACCTCTGAGGATTACACTCCCTTTTGGATCTGTTCTCCTAGACCTTGCCCATAAATAAAGAGCAGATTATTCAAGAGGTTTATCCAATCCAACAGATTGCAAAGTTCATAGAGCTGACCGGAAGAAACAATGTCATTTTATTGTGGCTGTTTTCATTTCAAAATTATCACCTTGCTTCTGCTGTCTTTCTGAAAAACCTCTAATCAAGTTTTTCAGGATGGTCAGACAAAGAAAAACAAGGTGCTCCTGCTTGTGGCAGACTTTTAAAAGCAGCAGATATGGGCACCTCACCCTAGTTTTGAGCCATGCAAGATTCAATGACAATACACCATAGGGCTTGTTTATTCCACCTCTTTTTTCCCATTTAGTTCTGATGCCTTCATCCTCTTGCTTCAAACACTAATCCTGTTATTGAGAGATTCATCTGGAAGCGAGAGACACTGGCTCAGTGTTCCCAATGACAGGTCACTTCTCCTGCCTCTCACACAACTACTTGTACTACTGTGCCATAAGTTATTTGGGTGAGGCCCCCTTCTGGAAAGGGGGCTATCAGTTGCAGGAAAACCATGCAGATGGAAATGCCAAGAAGCAGCAGCAAGCATGACTCCTTATCAGCAAAAGGTTCAGGTCTCAGCTGCCAGGACTATGCTTGTATACCACCCAGTAATTTTTAAATGCAGAGCAAGTATCCATTCCTTCTGGGAATAGAGAAGGTATGTTTATTTTGATAGCTACCTCTCACTATCACCAGGGTTGGTCTTTCTGATTCACAGCAACGATTTTAAATGCGTCTCTCTACCACCTCAAAGATAGCGGTTTAGTGCCTTAATGACATGGCTAGGGAGGCAACATCTCTCTTCGGCACAAGGCACGTTCTTGCTCTCACTTGTTTTTTTCTTTAAAGAGGTTGAAGTCTTGTTTTCAGCCTATGCTATGTGGGGGGAAATAAAAATCTATTTAAAATACTGTGATTTGCTTCACCAGGTAGTATATGCAACTGAAGTAAACTGAAATTTTTCTTCAAATGCACATACAGTGCTGAAAGACAATTTTATTTGCCTTAAACTAAGCTTCCAAATTAATCTATACTTTTTCTTTATGACACAATTCACTGTCTGAAAAATCATAATAACCCATCATCCCTTTTTGATGGTGTGAAAATAAACAAATATTTGTGAAATAAATTTTCTTGTGAAGTGTACTTCAGAATTTCCCATCAAGAAATGAATAATTATGGTTTTGAAGCTAGGTTTGAAGAGTATAGAGTGAATAAAACTTAAGGTTGCATATTGAGGAGAAAACAAAATATTGAATAGTTGCTCATTAATTAAAGGTTATCTGGTTTCTACGCTGAAAGGAGTGAAGGATGTTGTGCAAAAAATAGTTTGTGATCAGGTAATTAAAGCCCTTCCTACTGCACACATATTAGGGGGTCTAATTAAGTTTGCAATGACATTTTCTATGCTTCAGGTTTCTAACTTCACAGCTTAATAATGTTCTTTTAACATTTCTTCTTCATTTGTAATAGCTCTGTACAATGCCCCAACAAAACATTTATACATTAAGATGTTATATATAAATGCATCTGCTTTTGATCTTTTTTTAAAGACTTTCCCAGTCTTTATACCACAGACATAAAATGAAATATGTAGCACTTTCATACCTACCAGGAAATTCAATACCTCATTTTTTTCCCCAGACACTTTAAGCCCTTAGAATATGCTGTGGGATCTCCATGTTCAGCTTCACTCCAGCTTTGGATTTAACAGCTAGAGCTCTCAGTTACACAAGAAACAAAGCTGATGACATCTGTACCACAGATCTACACATAGGTGGGATTACCATAGAAAACGGCCATTTCCCAGATTTTTATAAAACCCTCTCTTCTCTACTCTGTTTTTCCTGTGAGCCTGGGCAAGCCAGGTAACAACAGGGAAATCTTCAACGCCTTTTTGCTCTTTCCTCCCTCTTTTACAGAACCAGACAATTTAAAGCAAAAAGCATAAATTTAAAAGTAAAGTGTGCAGATGTGGGAATCCTCTAGTGTGTGAAACACTCCTGCCCCAGTTCTGCTTCTTTATCCTAATAAAGAGTGAAGTTATTCTTACTAAGACTTGAAAAGCATTCAGTCATACCCAGTTATACCTTAAGAAACATGAGAATACAGACCTCAAAACAGAGGTGTCGCTTTGTCTTGTGCTGATGAACACCAACACCATCTTTCACTATCGTACTTAAAATCTTCCCTCTTTCCATGAGCTCTGCTTTCCTCCAGACACTCTGACAGGGAACAGGTACCAGCAGCAACGGGCCCAGACACCCTGCCTTTTCCTCTGCTGCATTCAGAGGTGCTGAGGATGCCCGGGGCCAAAGTGCCCAGCCGTGCACTCAGTGCTATTGGAGAAATACAGAGTATTTTAACTAAAATCCACACCTCTTCTCCATAATCTCCATCTCTCCCCTAGGATTAATAGAATCAACTACCACAGCGTAAAGTACAGGTTACGTATACATTAAAGAAAGCAATGCTTATAAATTACCTCTTCTCTGCAGTGGACATTTTAAGCCAGCACATCTTCTTATCACTAAGATTTTTCTCCATCTAATTCTATTTGCTGTTCCTCAGTGAATATCAACAATAACTCATTTAGTTTTAATGACATTAAAAGTAGAACCTGTCCTTGAGATAGCATCTAATTTTTCTTTACGAAAGCCAACATAAATTCTATGTATGAGGTCTCTGACAGCCTGGTAATAGAGGTGTTGTTAAAGTGAGCTAAAAATACAAACCAAGGAAAAAAAAAAAAGTATCTTTCAGAGGAATCATTAAAGAAATTGATGAGGTCTGTTTGCTTTCCTTGCAATCTCTGAGGACACATTATGTATATAAAGTTTGGAGCTAACACCAAGTCTGTCACACGTAGATACTAGTTGAACAGATCTTGACCTTTCCTTTCATCCATGCAATGAAGATAAAGGTTATTACAGGAGTTCTGTGAGAGCCTCTTATTATAGTTATCTCACACTTCATATGAGTTAGTAAACTTGTAGCTATTTTTTTCCCCTCGAGGCATTACCCATGAGGAGGGGAAGAAAAAAAACCAAAACAATACAAAAAAAAAAAAAAACCAAAAAAAAAAAATCTGGCCCTTAAGTCCTAGATCAAAACGCATATAATTAAAGGAACCAGACTAAGTTGCCCAGGCAACTAGTTCTGCTATTTCCTAACTTTCTGCTTGACTTTGAGCCTTGCATTTATATTTGTACATAGTTCTGTATCTGAATGTAATTATTAATAGATTTGTGAGTGTGATACGCACAGCTGAGTGTTCCCTATTGTGGTGAGTGAATTTATCATTCATTAATAACAAAATTAACAGAACAGTCCTGAACTATACATAGGGTCTGAATAGAAACAACACTGAAATCAATAGGGAGGTTTTTACACATGTAATACAGGACAAGGCACTCTGCTTCACCGATCTAATGATACCAAACTACTTTCACGCTCTCAGGAGATTTTCTTATGGGGATTTAAGACCCCTCTGCAATATGGCAGAGAATGGAGTGAAGGAATAGAATTGCCATGATAAACTGAGATGTGGAGAACAGATGAAAAATGAGAAGGCCCACAATAAGAATCAAACTGCAGAGCTGCTTAATGCAGTGTGGTGCCAGCACCAGAAATTTGTCCACCATCAGTTCAATAGGGGAACTGCCAGTCTACACTTTCTCTGAAGAAGATGCCCCAGTCCTGGGCAAGGACATACCTTGATTAAATATGAACATAAAATTTCCATCCATATATCAAGCAATGCAAACCTTCAAATGCTTCATAATGGAAAAAATTCTGCTGAGTGGAAAGTTTTATGGGAGAGAGAAAACACCGAAATTGCACATTTCTCAGGAGCAGCTACCAGAACAGAAACTGTAAGAGATGCAAACCCAGGCTGTGCTTAGGCCGGCCTGATGTAATATTTTTGTTTCTTCTGATACCACATGCGTTGCTAACACACTGATTTTGCTCAGCACTTTTATGTGTTTTAATTACACATGTATCTCAGAAATACAAGATTACCATTACAGTTTGTCCTGTGTAGCTTTAACTTAAGGTAGTAATGGGAAGAGAACTCAGCATTCATGGGACCATTTTCTTGCATCTTCTTCTTGTTTTGTCATCTCTAACTGCTCTCCTCAGGAAAAAAAACAAAACAAAACAAAAGTGTGGAATTTTAATATATTTTATCAACAACATTAACTGTGTTCTTATTTTTACTGTCTGTGGGAAAAAACAAATCATCCTATTTACATAAAATGCTGATGTGTCACAGAGTTGGTTCCTGGAGCAAATCAAAATCTTATACTATATCAGGGATGTATTTCACCGTCATAAATGTTATGCATGACTTTATAGTTTGCCACACACATGTCAACCCGCAATAAAGAAAGGGCATTTTTGAAGTTACCAGTCACGACTGATAATAGACTCTTTTTACACAAATCCCTACTGGAGTCTGAAAATGCAAATGCAGAAGCTCTGTCTGAATTGCAGAACAAATGAGCCTCAGAGGCAGCCCCGCTCTCCTGGCCCTCTGCTTGTGCCCAGTGGGGGGACTTTTTGGAAGTTACTGTGTGCCTCTCCAGGCCAATGCACCCATATTTCCACTGGCAATAAGCATGCCAGGAAAGACGGTGGGGAGATGGCTCAATCTGATGTTCAGGCTAGACAAGGTCAGGGTGCATGGGTGGATGTGCTTCACAGTTTCTTCAAAGTCCTGCATTTAGGGTGGCTGGAGAACCTGGGAAAATTTCCTAGTTCATGTCCCTCTCAAAAAAGAATCAAATACATCAGTTTCTTTCATTATAAAGATCTAATCTATTTTTAAGAACACTGATGGGAGTTTCCCTTTGTTTCCTGACAAAAAGCCAAGAGAAAATAGAATTGGCTTTGTGCATCCATCTAGCTAAACTGTGATTAGACATGGAGTGGTACCTGATGAGTAAAATATTCCATTAAGAAACATAGAGTTGTGTTTTGTATTTGACTTCAGCTTTCTGAAAGTCTTCAGGTAAGTCTTTTTTGTGTTTGTGCTCCAGTTTCCCCAAGTTTGGTTCTTGTCTGTCCATTACTGGGTAGCAATGGTAACAAAGTACTGAGCTTTACAGTAACTACTCTTACACATCTGTTTAAAACAAAAGTATTTGTGTTACTGCAAACAATTGCTCATGTAGTGTAGATGGAAAGTCAGTATGCCTGGAAACAGAACACAACACTTCTGGAAAAGACAATGGTACACTGTAAAAAATGAAAGTAATGTACGTATCAAAGGTAGAGTAGCTAATTACCTCGAATAAAGATTCAGCGCCCCACCAAGTTATCATTGCAAAATGTGACTTTCATGAACATAATCTGCAGAAAGCAGGAAGAAAAGACCTTAGAAACAAGTTTCTAATGGTGGGTGAAAGAGCTGTTCTGCCAAGAGCCAGTAATTTTTTCTGAGCCTGCAAACACTAGCATTTTAATAGCCCAGATGAGTGGTAACCTTTGGCAGGTTTGGGGAGGTGGAGTGCAATTAATATTAACCGTTTTCTGAAGGGATTTGTTTACCCTCTATTTTGTCGTGGTACTAAAAGGTCAGATCCAGCCCTGATTCTGAGCATCATTACATGTTTCTTAATGCTTCCAGGCCACTCAGGTCATGAAAACTAAGAAAAACATTGCAGCTAATGTGCATGTGACTTCTGAGGGTATTTGATAGCCTCAGGAAGAGGAAACATCCCTTTTGGACACATGGCAAGAATGCGTTATAAATCTAGACCTACATGAATCTGGGCTAAAATTCAAGCAAACTTTGTGAAGTCATGCTGCAGTAATCACTTACACAGAAGAATATTAATTTGAAAGTTAGTGATTCGCCAGCGGTGATGCAGCAAAGTTGAAGGTCGTGATTTTGCCCAGAAAGCAAAAAACCAAAAAACCCAAAAAACAAACCAAAACAAAATTTTAAAAGCCTCTCTCTCTTCAGGAAACTCCAGGATATGTCAAAACTTAAACAAAAAATATAAAGGATCACAAATAAAAGATAAGAAAAGACAGAGAGATTTTTATACTACTAGTAAAGCTTGCATGTTTATTTTCTAAAATGAGTAATAAGGAATTATTTGGAATTCTGGATTCATAATTTACTAATAGCACTGCAGAGCTACATGTTGAAAATTGATGATAAGGTATATTCATCAATACAGTCATGAATTTAAGAGGCAGCACATAACTTAGGATCCTCCCAATTAGGTAGCCCTAATATTTTGTCAGCTCAACAAATGTTTTTGTTCTCCATTTAATTTTAAATTAAGAAAAAAAAAGAGGAAAAAACTCATCTGCAATGTTTGCAGCCAAAAAACATCAACCTTACTAAACAACCATATTGATAATATTTAAAAAAAAAAAAAAAAATAAAGCTTTTCTCTCTGATCACAGGACGAAATAGAGTAAAAGTTAGTACCAATATATAATAGGCTTTTAAATATCTTACAAGCATCCGTGCACACAATAGAATCTTCTGGGGCCTTATATCCTCATCAGCCAACACTGCATTGTCCAGAGTACAATTCCCTTCTTCCTCCAAGTCCCACCTCTTTGGCTCTGCTTTTGACACTTTGGTCAGGACACTTGTCAGGACCTTCCTGAAGGATATTCAAGGTATGTCTCACTGCTGTACAAATGTTTTCAATGATGAGAGCAACTTAAAAATTGGACAACATTGGCGCTAGTTCATAATAGTGACGAAGTCACCAGGGGTCAGAACTGATATAGGAGTAACCAAAAGCCAAACTATTACCAAAGCTTGAAGAAAGCAAATTCAGACTGAACTACAGCATATTATCACATGAATAGCATTATTCTGTATGTACTTCCAATGAGTTCTCTGAAGTTTTGCTCATTGTGTAGCAGGTCCACAAGAGCCTCAAACATTACTAGAAAATTGCAGCGCAGAAGGACTAATGAACCCTGCAAACAACCCTTGGGATCACAGAATGAATCCCAAGGTCCAGTATAACAGACACAAATAAAAGCTTTACTTACAGCTTTCTTTTTGAGAGCAGTAGTGGACCAGAATTTTCAGTTGTATCCTCAAATCAAAGGAAAATGAAAAAACTCCTCTCAAGATACATGACTATGTCCTCTAGCAAAATTAGGATACAGTGACTTTCAGACAACTAAGCTTGATGAAATTGAGATATATTTTTTTCTTGGTTTTTATTCCTGAAAACTTGAGTTCATCCTGTTTTACAGGACTGGCACCAAAGTATTCCCTTTGCTACTTATCAGAGTAAGTAGCAAAGTATATTTTTTATTCTGCACCACATTAATGTTTAGTAGCTAAATGGCAACAAAACCTGTGCTATAAAAGTTAATAAAAACACTACAACAAATGGCATGTATGGAAATTACATCCAGCAAAACTTTACAAGAAAGACTAAATAATAGAGGCAGCAAAGCTACACTGAAGGGTGTTAAAAAAGAAAAAAAAAAGAAAAAGAAAAAAATAGAAATGAAAAGTAAAAGAAGAAAGGGGTTCTACAGAAGGAGCTCTGCCAAACAGTCTCTATAAGCAGGGAAGATAACTCATTGGTCTAAATAAACACTGAAATGTGCTGATCTCCATGTGAAGAAAACACCTTCATTGGCACAACATCCACTGTGCCCTCCCAATAGCACTTATTTTAACACTTGCAATTTTTCTAGCTTTCATTTTCATATATAGTTTGGCTTTTTACCGAATGAGCAGCCCCAGGACTATGGTGCCTTGCCTCACAATATTCTGCTCATCCCTCTTAAAAAACAAAGAAAAATCAATATATTAGAAATATCGTTTTAACAGGCTTGTTACCTTCCCATTCCACCTGCTAGCTCACATATATGCAAGTTGAGGGGATTTTATGCTAGCTCAGCTGTTTTGCTCAGCGTCACTGACCCTCTCACACCTCAAGTATGCCACAGAGGCCCAAGAAACCAATGTCTGCAGCAGATTTTTAAAGAAGAGGTCATGTGTACAACACTGACTTAGCCCCGAAATGAACACTGATTAAGCATCCTTTGCACCTCTCTTGCTCCTGAATGTCAGCCCTGCTAATTAGTAAACTCAAGCAACCAAGCTCCCACCCCTAACATGCTCTTCCCTGTCTCTTCCTGGGAAGCACAAGGGAATGGGTTGTCACATGAGTGGCAGCTCATATTTGAGATAAAAACAAACAAGCAAACAAAAGAAATGTTTTTTTGTTACCTTATACATTTAAAATGCTCTGATCTACCACCCAGAAAGGAGGTGCCTCTGGCACCCAGCAGAGGAAAAGGCCAAATGACAGTTCAGGATGGTCTGAGTGTAAAAGCAACTTGCACAAAGTAACTCTGAAGTTTTGCAGTGAGCTCTGGAAACCAAGACACTGAAGGACACAGCTGCAGCTCCCACAGTGAGAAGACTGACAGAGGGAACCATTTATGCTGCTTCGTAAAACATAGATGTGTTTGCTTGGACAACAAGTGACTGAGTGGGTTTAACAAGCAGGATAATAGCTCAGGATGTCATTTTGATCCGAATTCATAATTAAAGAAAAGGCTCAGGTTTAGAAGTGGCCTTGAATATCTGCAGCCTAATTAAGATTGATTTTGCCAATCACTGCTCAGAACATGAGTCTTCTGTTTGCACTTGGTTTCCAGTAAAATGTGTCAGCTGCCTAAGACATCAGCATAACTTCCACAGGCATTACCCACACAGAAAATATGGTGGGTTCAAACCTGGCCTACGATGGTTAAATACAAATCCTATGGGTTGCTATCTTTTAGCTTTAGATTACTCAAGTGCAATCAATAAGGCTTGTTAGCCTGAGGCTCAGAAAGGCTGTAGCTATTTTTTCCATCTTAGCTTGTATGCGTAATATGCTAGGGTGGGGAGGAGGCACAGATGAAGCGGTTTGTTATTTATGACAATATCAATCAATGCACTCTATTACTAAATGAATTAAGTAGCACTGCAATAACTGGCTTTTCTGCTGCAACTTTGGTTTTTAAAAATTGCACAGAAGAGTGATATTGATCTGCTTAAGTCTACTGCCATTTTATTACAATTCTTTTGCAACAGAAAAGAACAGAGTAAAGAACAGAGTCCCTTTTACCACACCCCAAAATTTATGTAACCATAAAACTAGGTTAATCTAAAGACTCACAAAAGGATTTGAGCAGATTTAAGCATTTGAAGTTCAAAACTGTGATTCTAAACCTCTCAGCAAAGCATCTGGTTGACCCAGGAAACTCCTAAACTCTTTGACCTTTGACATGAAGGTTCCCCAATTTCCTACAGCTTTGTTTCTCTGGATGCCCAGACCTACAAGTCTATGCAGTCAGATATTTTGCTGCTGCCTAACGTTGGACCTACTGAAGGTGGACCCACTAAACCCTCAGTGTTCTCCAATGCTAGCAGTGCCCTTAGGGTCATTGCAAATGAAGTGGCCAGAAGAAAAGAATGTGACATAACAAGAAACAGGTATCTTGAAACACCTGTGCTCATTTGGAAGTGAAGGACCTTGTTTCAGCTCTGCATGTCACCTGAAGGAAGCTTTATTATGGAGCCATCATTTCTCCTGTTGTTTACCATACCAAAACAACCATTTCATTCTGGCTCACTGGGCCAGAACATCAGAAAACAACAGGGAACCCGAATGCAGCTCTGGGCCAAAGCCACTCACCTTATCATGGGAAAACCTCAGGAGACGAGGCATTTGGTGTTGATCAGGTGTGCTTTCATCCCTGAAGGAGGTCCAAGGCATACCAAGACCTAGAAGAATGGCCTAAGGTAGTGGGAAGTATATGGCTGCATAGAAATGAAACATCTGTGTGATTTGAGCAATACAAATGCTGGGATTTCAGCCTTTAACCAGCTATAAAGAACATGAGAAAACTTCAGCCTATTTTCCAAATCTGAATTACAGTGAACCCATTTATATAACCATGTGCTTGAAAGCTAGCAGATGTAATTAGGCCAGGAAGGTAGTGATTCACATATGACAAAAACATATGTCTAATCAGGGGATTTAAGACAAATTGATAAAAGACAGGCCATGGCTCACTGTGTAGGGCTGCTAGACATCTAGGACTGACTGCACTGCTACTTCATCTGTGGCATTGTGAAGTTTTGTTTATCACTGTGCATGCTGCTGCCCAGACAAAGAAACCCTCTGGGACCATTTGATGCTGCATTAAGTTTTGTGTCTGAATGCATAAGGGTCCCTAGAAGGCAGCAAGATGGTTCTAGCTACTTTTTAATGTTACAGAAAACAGCAGCAAAAATCAGTGTATAACTTACTGTGCAATTGTGTGGTAACATCCACACAATTTGGGTATATACCTGGACATCCACCAGTTACCCTTTAGCTCGTCTCTTTATTTTCACATTTATCTCAAAGACACTTATCTCTTCATTTATCTCAAAGCCAATGAGACAAGCCAATTCAGTTTTGGTAGGGTCTTTGTTCGGGAGGGTGGAGGGGTTGAGAAAAAAATATTTTCTTGCAGCTACAAAGCTATCAAAAATGCAGTCTAGGATAAAATGGCTTTATAATTAACAAGGGCTTTGGAGGTCATGAAGTTAGCAAGAGTTTTTCTTGAATGACAATATTGGGATGGAGACCACCAGGGAAAAGCTTTGGTGGGCATGGAGCCAAACATGAAACCTGGAACCCCCAAATTCAGTCTAATTTGATCACTGAACATCCAGTTTTTATGCAGATAAAAATGCAGAAAAGGGGTGGTCTGAAGTGTGAATACGTTTATTTTTAGATACCCACTGAAAGCATCTCCAAAGAGGAAATGTAGGTGTCTTCTGTGTGAGGGTTTGTTTTGTTTGTTTGTTGCTTTTTTTAAACCTGGAAGAATAAACAACCATTGCAATTGATAATAAGGATTCTGTTAGTATAGAACCAACTTTGATTTAGTATATGCAGCTAGAGGAAATTTGCTTCCTTCCTCTTCCCTTTTACAACGTATGAAATAAGAGTCTGGACTAGGTCCAAGGGACTAAACCAATTATGATAAATAGCTAAATTTGTGAATATGTAGAATCAACTGATCATCGCATAATTACTTATACTCCCGAGTCTATGGTAAAAACGTGACAGCAGAATCATCGTTATTTTCATCACAGTAATTATAAATCATCATTGTTGCATTCTTGCAGATATGGCTGGATGAATGCCACCTGAAACTCTGCCTTCCCTCTGTGTCTCAGATTTGCTTCTCCATTGTCCTATGAATTTAATTTATTTTTATACACATATACAACTGCGCTGCATGTTTGCCAATAACTCTTCAAACCTGCCTGAAATATCTGTGAATCTTTAATTTCATAAGATTATTCCTTGCAAATCACCATTTCTGTTAACCTTTATAATGATGTATGCGTTAGCACATGCACATATTTCTCAGACTGAAATAGTGTACATATTTTACAAGGTTATAACCAAATAATGTCCATGGATTATAAACATGGGTACCATTATAAGCCTTCAAATACTAAGGCTAAGCACTAAAAGCTGACCTCCAGCTTAGCAGAGGGAAAAGAAGAAACAAACTTAGGTGAAGGATAGTGAGAAGTCAAGGCCTTATTTCATGGCATTTCATGGTTGCTGCAGCTTGTTTTAAAAAAATCAGACTGAAGATACGCATTTGCTTCTAATGACTCTGGCCAGCCACAAAATGTAGGCAAGAAGAAAACCCCTCAAGATAAACAAATAGGCAGAGAAACAGTTTTCCAGGAAAAAAAAAAAAGAAAAAAAAAAAGAAAAACTTCACAGCAAGTGAGAAAACTAAGTAACTTTCAAGTTCAGCAAGTATATAATTGTATAGTCCCCACTCTACAATATGTTATGTTCAGTACCTAATTACAGGTGTGGGATGAAATTCTGGCACCACTGGAAATTTTATTATAGAGTTATTTGGAATCAACATTTCAGATTTCCTCATTTCTAAATTGTTATGCTTCATGGCTCATTCTCCAAACGTAAATGCATGAGTTAAGTGCCCATATGTTTGCCAGATCACGGGCGAAAATCCCTATTCAGATGAGTAGTTCTTGTACCTGAATAACCACACAGATTTCAGAAAGCATTGTTCAAAGTCAGTTACTACTTGCTTTAAGTGAAGGTAACAGAAAGTTTTCTCGCTAAAAAGGAGATACTGAGGTAATTTGGAAATTCTCAGTAAGTGTCTTTAGATGCTTTTCCACTTGATAATTTCCACAGAGAAATTAAACATCCCTCTGAACTCTATAGGAAAGTAAAGGCTATCTAGGTTTTAATCTTTGCTATCCTCTTCACTACAATACATACTCAAGTTGGAGAAGCAACCAAAACAAAAGCAGTCTAATATCTGATGTGTCTAATGTGGCCCGGCCTAATGAGATAGGTGAGTTGTTAAGGGAAAAAGTAAAATGAGAGAAAGAAGAAAAAGGAAAAAAAGAGGGAAACAGCATGAGCAGGAGAAATTGTGAAGATATCTTTTGCATTCCTGCAGTACACAAAATTTCCTCCTCCTACAAGGAAATTCAGCAGCACACTCAGAAGCTAGTAGACATTACCTGCATGGCCATCAGATTTCAAAGAATCAGTTTCTCGAAGGGTGACTATCTTGCCTTTTCTTTGTGTGTATTTTTATGAGTCACACAGGTTCTGCAGATAGCAGGATGGGAGAGCACATCTGAATGCTTTTTCCTCACTATAGTACCTAATCTTGAGATTTACTGCCAACAAGAAGTTGCTACCTGTAAACGTGTCAATCATGAACGACGTGACTGCTATACAAATCACAACTACTTGAATTTTTTGAATTCATTCTACAGGGATAGCTGACTGAACTTTGTTACGGTTTGTTGTGTGTAATTTGTTAACACAATGTGCTCTCTACAGAAATCAGCTGCACACTTCAGCTGTCTGCACTGACGTAAAGGACCAAGAAACCTGGGAAAGGATCCAACTCTGCTTAGACATTACAAAATTGTTCTCAACACCAAAACCAAGAAAGTTTTGATTTTCCTTCAAGAGAAAACAAAACCAAGAAAGGGCTACATCAGTGCACAGCTCCAAATTTTCGTCAGCATAAATCATTTATGGCTTTGCTTGTGTGCTTGTGATTTTGTAACAAGAAACAAGCTGAAATTAGAAAGTTTAAAGAGATTAGAGTGTGCTTATAAAGGACCACATATTGGGTAGACATAAAAGCCTGAATATATGCATCTGGGACACAAATTAAAAGCAAGGAAAACTGCCTATTGTAAAAAATGTACCTATGTAACGAACACAGTGACAGATGCTTGAACAATGATTCCATTGTAAACAACTTAGAAGCCATGAGGTGGAAATTTTACCTATATTTCTAAAGAATAGTTTTTTTCCCCAGAGACTGTTTTATGGGAAAAATAATGAAGTGTGCCCTCTTCCCTGGAGAGAAAATCTTTTCCCTGAAGCACCAGCTAATGCAAGAAGGCAATATCTGAAAGATATCCTTCAAAGAGGATGAATCTTGGTGTCTGCTCTCCTGACTAAATTCTATCTGTACTTATTTACTGAGTAATAGACCACAGAATGCTTTTCAGGAGGCATTTTTTTCAATATTTTTTCTTTCCTTCTCCTAGTTAATTTTTTAACTGAAGTCCAAATGAGAAAGCACCAAGAAGCATCTGCTGAGCATGTGCAACTTGCAAGTGTTACCATTAATGGATACTGTTAATGGAAAGATTTTGTTCACCAGGCACACATATATTATGACTGTCATTACAAACGCTCTCGGTCTGAAGGACTTGACGAGGAGAGCTGAGTAACTGTGGACCAGCTCTGTAGCACAGCATAAGCATCTGTGCCCAGAGACTACCAGGAAAACAGGTTTGGGTCTCGCACAGAGAATGTAGGACACACTTTAGATGTTTAGAAAGTCTTCCGAAACAACGGAGTCTAAAGTAGAATTAGAAAACCTGGATCCAGAACTTAGACTGCAGTTTTCTTTTGATACTACTATAAAACTCCTGCCCCACGATCTCAAGAATCTCAATTCTCCCCCAACATCACACAAAGAAAACATTTGAAAGCATCAGCCAAAATCAGCTACCATCCCAGTGCCATCAGAAAGGACCTGCACCTCTTGGATTTGTGGGGATTTACTGAAGGAGATTATATAGAATTGCTAAGCATTGCCAGAATGGTTTTAGTCTTCAAAACAGTTCCCAAGTGGAAGGTGTAAAGTTCTTTTGGATCAGTTTTCTTAAATTAACTGGCACAAGTTTGGATGCTTTTTTGACATTCTGTCAAGACATAGACCCTTCTGAGGCAGCCATAACACATATTTTAAACTGATAGGCCTAATTTCCAAATGGGAGCTATTGTAAATGAAATCATTATTTTTGAGAACTGAACCTAAACACGAAATACTCTAAGACAGCCAGTCTCTCCACATAAATTCTCCAAAGTCTACCCAACCTCATCTCAGGAAAGCAAGAATCTTCTCCAGAGAAGATTTGTCCGTTCTTATTACTGACATGGGAGTCTGCATATTTAAAATAAAGTGACTCACATTAAGTGTTCCCTGCATAGAATCATAGAATCATAGAATCACTAAGGTTGGAAAAGACCTCTAAGGNCAACAGCTTGACTAGTTTTTATTTGAGCTGAATCTCATCTCTCCTCCAAGCTGTAAAGGTGTGTGTTTGTATATATATATATGGAACCTTTTATCATGTTTCTAGGACTTCATTTCTACCCCTAGCTCATGAACACTTATTCCTTGAAGGACGAAAGTTCTTCAAGTAATGCTACTTAAAGATATACTTTCTATCTTGATTTGCTCACTCTTTCTTTTATCTTTGATTACTAACTCCACAACCATAAGCTGAATCCTGCAGAACAGGTGTATGCAGCTCCCCAGAAGTGTCAGACGCATATTAAGAAGTTCCACAGTTAAGTTAAATTCCAAAAGAACATGGACAGGCTTATTTATTCTGCAGATACCAATTTTTGTTCTTACTTTTTTTGTACCACAAAGGATCTTCTAAGGATTTCTATCCTTCCCCATTCCCCTGAGAAACAGCTTTGAGATTCAAAAGTACAATTGGTCTAATGACCTTCAAGATTAATGATTATGTAAGTGTCTTTAAAATTCTCATGCAATAAAACTTGGAAACCACTGAAAGAACATAAAATACACACCACGCATTTGGAAAGGCAATGTATTAAAAAAGGTCCTCCGTATTAAGAATAATACTTCTATTCATTTTTTAAAATATCAGTAATCTCACTAATTATTCTTTTTTTCTTAATTAAGCAACTTATATAATAAAATATGTTAAATATTTATATTCTGCCTATATTAGGCATTAGAGAAACACTATTTCCAGACTTTGAATATTCCAGTACAGGCACAGGCAGTTTAAAAAAAAACAAAACAAATCCAATAGAACTTCCTAATGAGAATGAAAACAAACAATTCTAAAGTTTTTTCTGCAAGGTGAAAAAATCCTATCTTTTTCAGCCTCTGAAAAATAAATCTATATTATGTTGAAATTACTGGAGGGTTGGGAGGGAGGGAAATGCACAAAGAGCATATTTCCAACACTGTAAAGATGATGTCACTACAGAATTTCTGGGTTAGCACAAAGACAAGAAAATATTACTTATCGGATAATTCTAATTGGGTGGCTGTTTGGGGTTTTTTTGGGGGGGTGTTTAGGTTTTTTTTGGGGGGGGGGTTGTTTTTTAATATATAACAGGATCACCTTAGAACATCAGTTTCTACTTTATAAGTCAGTTCAGTAGAAAAAGTGAAAAAGTAATTGGTCCCTGTGTTCGTCCAAAGAAGAATTGTGAAGTAGACTTTTAGCCGGTACATTTCTTTATCCTTACAGTTCTGGGATCCCTGAAGATGAAGGACCCCAGCAACAGCAGTAGTGTCCCAATCAGACTATAAAAGAGAAATGCAGCAGAATACCCACATAACTGAAGAGACTTACAGAACATGGAAACTTTCACAAATAGCCCAAAAAAATTAAAGTTTTAATACATTAAGGTCCTCCCTCTAAATCATCCAGGTCCTTGCACGATACCTGATTTTCCATCTCCCCACACCTGCATTGCCACTATGCAAAGATCCAATTTTAATGTTGAAGAAATGTTTACGTGAACACAACCCTTTTTCAAGAAAGTATCTCAGAAGTGGTTTGTAGGGGTGTCTTTGCAGCTGATGGGTGTCTAGTAGTAGGAAACACCAAATATATTAACTCAAAGTGGAATACAAATCTGCTAACCAAGGAGACAAGAAGAGGATGAGCTGAAATAATAGATCCTTGGTTTCTGCTGATGCCGACTGAAGATGTAATGAACAAGGTCTTTATTTCCATCTTAGGTATTAAACCTCTGATCATTATCTATAGCTTTCTATCTCCCTGTCTGTCTGTCTCTCTCCTCCTCTGTCTCCTCATCTCCACTTCAGGTATCACGGTAAATCTCTCCTTTCTCCTCTTGTCCTTCCAAGGTGCTCACCAGTTTACTAGCATGTCTTATCACTAAACCTGGTGTCTATACAACATCACACTCCTTTGCTTAGCCAATACTCTATCAACGTTTAGTATTTTAGTAAAATCCCAGTCTTAGAGTGGTTTGCCTCTTCTTCTTATGTACCATTTCCACCAGCCACAAGCAACAGGTTTCTACTCTGTTCATGAGCTTCTTGCTACAGGAATAATCCAAAGTTTAAAAAGGGCTCAGAGCAAGACAGGTACAATCTTACAGCATTTACTGAAGGCCAACTGCAAAGAAACTTACTAAGACCTGAGCTCTGGAAGCATATCCAGTTGTTTTTTTGTTGTTGTTGTTTGCATCTTCCTGTCTCCACGTACTCCATGAGCAAACACCCCAAAAGCTCCCATCACCCTCCCAGGAAGGACCCTGCACAAACAACTCCCAAAGATGTCAAGTGTTTCTCCTTATGCATTTAGCCATTGATCTACCTGCTACCAGGACGCTCAGCGGCACACAATACAAATGAGCTGTTTGCATTAGAATCATTCAATTTGAACAGGCTTTTTAAGATGATAAAAACTCCTGATCTCTTTACCAACCCCAGAAGCCACTCAATCCTGATTAATAAGACCCAGAAGGACTACAGAAATTAGCACGGGCTTCACTGGGAAATTGCAGAAGAAAAATATTTGCATATTCTATTCTGTAAAGGCTCTTTCCTGGTTGAGTATCTATAGCTATGGAAGCAATTTGAGGAGTCAGGTAACTTCTCACTGCAGCACTGCAGTCAATCCAACTATTATTGTTTCAGAATGGTTTTCAGCTGTGGGCGGATCAGCTTTAGTGCTTATCCCTGGGACATTTTTATTTGGCTAATCTTTGTAAATTGTTTGCTACGAACAAATTAATGATGCATTTTCCTTTAGCAAAACAGCTTTACCATTTGTTCTTTGCTCTACACTGCTTTCTCATTTTAGTCCATTTGCAAATGGTCATTTGCTCACCAGAGGTGAAACTACAAATGGATTTAAGCACTATTTGTTCCATATTTATTTATAATTTGTAAAGGCACCTATTTATAGCTTCACATAACACAGAACACGATTTGCAAACAAGAATAATGAAACTTGGTCTACTGCTATAAAGGAGTTGCTGACTAAAATCCTCCATCTGAGAGGAAATGTCCACTATTTTTCCACATTAGTCATCTTAGTGTGCTGACACTAACATTTATTCTCTTAATAGAAGCCTGGAAGGGAAAACAATAGCTTTCTGGCTGTGGCAGAGAAATCTGCCAAAGGCGGTTGGAAGACACATATGTTTTAGGGCCAGACTGTACCAACCAGAACCATGCCAAACACTCCTTCCACTCCTATCTGTTAGGGTCAACACTATGGAGTCATACCCTATAGTCCCTATAGGTGGCATGAAGCAGTAAAGAGACAACATTGTACAGAAGATCTGGGATGTAGGAATGAGAAATCAAGGAACATTTCACAGCCTTCTTATGCTAAATGGTTACAGAACAGGTAAATTTCAGGCAACTTGCAAAGGAATAAGACTGGGAGGTCAGTGATGATGGCACAGACTGCCAATAACCACATTTCTTGCAGTTTCCTAGGTCAGGGTGAACTGCTGCCAAATACCAAGCACGGAGAATTACTCAAGACATTACTGATGGATATGATGTTAATATCAGCATTAAATTCTCTAGACTCCACCTTAACATTGCTTTACAGTTAACCAACTATAAAAGCACATTTTAAGGTCACAGAATTCATACAAAATTCAGTTAGCTTAAGGCTAACTCAAGTATCTCAACCCTAAAGGGTAATTTGCAATCTAAGTATATCCATTTTATTCAGGCATAAATCCATATAGAGTGCACTTAACAAAAACATATATACTGACACTTTGAATTATCCTCCCAAATAGAGAACTGCCCTGGTGATATCAAGAAAGTTTTTCTGAGAACATGCTCAAGAGTCCAGGTTTGCAGCCAGCTCAGTAAGCTAAACTAGAATTAGAAGGAAATTAGTAACATCTGAACAGCATCTCGGAATCAGTTAAATCAGAACACTCCTAAATACCACCAATGGGTAATGGTTGCCTCTTCAAAACCTGTAATAACATAGCTCTTATAGGAAAAGCCTTGCTTCCCTGCAGCAAGACTGAATTGGTTCCTTCATTCCTACTTGAAAGTAACAATTGGGTTTTTTCTTCTTTGCTTCTTAGAGCAAAGGTGATAGAAAAGAAAATAATTCATAGATATTTTCTGTTTAACACCTATTTGCCTGGCAATAATTACTGTGCATAGAGGAGATGAAATATATCTGAACATTAGTACAATGGGAAGCATTATAACAAGACAAGCAGAAACTCATTCTCTAATCCAAGCAAACAATGTAGGACTTCTCATCACTATAGGTAGAATTTTGCTCTGGCCTTGCTTGGAGGGCATTAGGACTAGGAGCTAAAAGAAGTTTTAGAATAAATTAGCACAACTATAAATCTGACAAGAAGATTAATATTCTAACTATGTTCATGATAATTAACTCACCAAAACAGTTCCACAATCATTATCCAGCTAGAGTGGAAATGGGAAAGTTTACAGCACTCCTGTAGATTTATAAGCCAATTAAGAGTGACCCTCCTCTAGTTTTCATTAGAAAAGCCCCTGGTTCAGCAAAAGCTCACACATGCAAGCAGGAGTTTTCCTGAGGAAAGGGGTTGCAAAGGATCTTTATCACCTCTGTTAAATGCTTTTCCTGCTCCTCTGAGAATTATATATTCCTAACGCATCCTCAGCCTCCTGTCAACTCTCCAGCCCTTGCACAGCACCCTCACATCTGCAAGAAGTGGGACTGACGCTGTGACACTTCTCTGTGGGGGAAGCTCTGCACTGGACCATGACCCACCTGTCATGGTCCAACACCAGAGATGCACTTCCTATCTTGTGATCCAGCTTTGGGGTTAGGACTTGCAGTCTCCCTTCCACCCGAAGCCATCTTCTCCCTTCCATGTGTGGTTGACAGCAGATGTGTAAAAAGCTTCACCAACTAACAGTCAACTCCAAACATCTGCTTAATATGTGCAAGTATGTGCATGTGTTTGCACAGAGTATGAAGTATCTCCTTGCTATTTATGCCATTTTTCCCCTTCATTGCCTTTCTGCATAGATTCATTGTTCTAATATAAAAGCCTTCTCTGCCACGGTCAGAACAGTCTCCCTTTATCTCCAATTCCATAACTTCCCCTTCTCCTTTCAAAACCTTGTCTAAAGAACATCTCTTTTCTCCTTTTGTTGCATACACCTAGGTCTGCTCCATCCCCTTTCCCTTGTGTCTCCCTGCATAATTGCATTTTTCAGCTTTGTAAAGTATTTTTCAATATAGATAGGATAAAAATTGCTATCTAAAATGAAATAGCGTTGTATCACAGCCCACACTTTTGTCCCAGTAATATACACAATTTGGACTGACTCAAGCTGTGATGCGTATGCAGGTAAAGTAAATTCTGAATTATTCAACACTTAAAAACACTGAAAAATCATTTACTTCTTACAAGCAGTAAGATTTATGTTTTACGTCTCCCAGTCAATAGCTAGTGTGTCCACACACAGCTGATTTATCCATATAGAAAATATAATTATAAGTCTAGTTTGCTCTGAACCACAGAGTCCTTTTGTAACAAGATTATTTAAATACAAATGGGGTTGGAAAATTGGTTTTAAATGGCTAATCTGTCTTGTCTTCAACTCCAGCTGCAGAATTTACTAACATCATAAACACAGCCTGAGTGAAAACGTAAGAGATTTTCTGATTCTCCTCGTGATCTGTCTATGCAGCGCTCATTAACGGTGAAGTTGATGGGAGCTGTATGCATGCCGTGAGAGGAGGATAATAAGCCTTGTAATCTCTATAAAGAGAAAGGGATTTTTACTAGTGATGTGTCATATATACTGGTGTGCAAACGTCTGTCTTATCGGCAGCCCAACAAAGAATTTATGTACCCAGGTCTCAGATCCACTAAAGGACACATATGCCATATGGGTGGACAAAACCTATACCCAGATGTCTGGAAACAACTCCTCAGGAGCACCACTTGCAATATGGACCATCAGACATTTATGAAGACATGATCAAGAAAAGTTTCTTCTGGGAAGATTTACTCAGGGATTATGAAAGGAGCTATTGCCTTCCTGCTGTCTCCACCAAATGTGGCTGATGGCCCATGACATGCAGCAGGGAAAGGCTGTATCAGTCCATCCTCCTCCAACACAGCCTTCTGGTACAGCCAGCAGGGAATACCCCATAACTTTGTCTCTGGGTCATGCAGATGGGCTGGGAGAAATTGCAGTTCAAATCTGACTTGGGTTGCGTAGAGATTAAGGATTTCTGCCAGTTTTATTTTAACAGACATAGTGGAGAAGAAATTTCAAGACCCTGTTTTCCTTTGCTGGAATGCAAACAAATTAAAACAAAGTGAAACCTCAAGTTTCTACTTTAAATCAAATGCTTGCCTTGAAAGTCAGGTACTTCTTACACCCTTCTTTTCAGCAATTCAGTATACCGTTATTCTGTCAAATGGTTCTCCACATAGTTATATTGCTTTCAGAAAACAAACAAATTCACCAGACTGCCTAGGTCCTTTATACTGATACATAATCTCCCCTTTCAACAGCTGCAAATGAATGATAAGTTGTCAGCACTGAGCAATCAGTGTGAGACATTCAGTAACATCCATTCAGCAAAGCACAAACTTCCAGCTAGTTTTACTAAAGTAGAAGCTGTATCAGCACCTGACAGTGCATATCAATATTTTATATTGATACAGCAGACATCATCTAATGATCTCCAGGCAATAATGGTTTAGATTTCACAGCCCCATCTGAGCTATGAGTCAGTGTTGACCACCTCTTAAGTTAGGAACCACACAGCTTTCTGAAACAAAAAGCAATAAAGTAGGTAAACTTCTAGCCCTTTTAGCTATGTGCAAAAAGTTAAAAAGGAAATCTTAAAAAGCTCAAACTCCTGGGGGACATAGAGAGTACTAAAATCCTGTCTTAAGGACAGAGGAAAAAAGCTTCAAAGTTAAAGTCTGTGGGGGGCATGTTTCCAACCTGACCATCTGAGATTTCTGAAGTGGCACATTTTCCACAATAACCCAGATTTTAAGCCCTCCACTCCCTGTGGATGAGAGGTAACTTGATAACTTGCCACCTTGCCCTGATGTAGGAGACTCCTACCCTGAATCCTGCTTTGACATACCACCCTGCCCACCCCCAAAAAAGAATGGGATACAGATTCCTAAGGTTGAAACTACCAATCTTGTGACAGATTGGTACAGTGTACACCATCACAGATTGTGACAGTAGAGGCTACCCTGGGGTGCTGCTTTCCTATATCTGTGAAATGGTCCACTCCACTGCCTTCCCTTAAGTCAAGGGCAACAGTTCTCTCCTTGAGGTGTGCAATGCAGAATTTCCCTTACAGCTATTTAACAGCCAGATGTTAAAGCACACCATGGTGTGCTTGTCCTCATTTCATCCAAGGGTCTGCCTTTTATAGAAAAACCTTCAACACACGGCTGGACAGCATACTTATGGTTTTCTTTTTAGTTAGGAAAAAAGCCTAAGAAAAGGATTACTGCCAATAAAACAGAAACACTGCAAAATTTGAAATTATAATTCTATACACACTTCAGAAAGCCTCTTTGGCTTTCCTCTTTGTGTTCTGAATGGCTCTCAAGATTGAATTTAATTCAGTGAAACAAATCCAAAAGTGCCAGGAAAAAAAAGAATTTACTTTCTCTTTGGTTAGAATAAAAATTGTACACACGTAATTCTTGATCTTCATTAATTCCATGGGCAGGCATACAAGCTCCTAGGTGTTAATGAGACTTGCCAGTTTGGGTGGACTGTAGAAATGAAATGTCTACTAATGAAATGTCAAATGAGCCCACTTTGGATTTTCACTAACAGATTCTTCCAGCAGCAAAGTTTGGTGATGCATCCTAACAATCCCTTCAAGCCCTAGGGATGCGGAGCAAATAATTCTTCTAGACTGGAATTATGTTACTGACTTGCATGGTCAGTGCAACTTGTAGAAACTAATGTGAGGAAAAGAATATCCAAATCCTTCCTCCAGAGTTACCTTTTCCAAATCCAAATTCTATTTCATTTTTCCTCAATTATGTATAGAACTATCCTCTGTAGTCTATGATGGTTTCCATTAAAAAGTGTATAAAAATTACCCCTCCAGAAAGCATGCTCCCAGATCTACTGAAGCTTTAGAACTTGTGTCAGGGTCTGCTCTGAATCACCTTCATGCCCAATCACTTAGTATAACAAGAGAGTTCAGGTTCTTCATAAATCCTAATTCACTGTCAAATGCCTGCTAGGCTTGTTCTTATTCTTGTGTGCAATATTAGGTGCCAGATCAGAAACTCACAAAATTGGATCCTTAGGGCATGAAGATTTGCTATGGTAAATTCTACATGTTGTCTTTTCAAGTTTCCCTTTAAGAAGAAAAAATTACAAAAGAAAATAAAAGGTCAAGGGTTTCCAAAAAGAAAAGTTAGACAAGTAAAAAATTAATTTGTCTTAATATAAAATTTTAAAAAGACACATAATATTTTTGGGGAAGGAAGCACTTAATGACACCACGTCTGTAAATATATCTTAGTTCTGGATTTCTGAGTCCCAAGGGTAGAAGTCAAGAGCCAGATTAAATGATCACTATATTCAGTCCAGAAAGAAATTTCACTGTTTTTAAACATTTAAAAAAAAAAAAAAGTTATAAGTATCTGGAGCAAAGCCAGTCTAATATAACTTCATAAGTGACAGGTGAAGCAGAGCCACACTTGACAACTTTATGACCATCTTTGGGCCAAAATTGCCTTTCTAAAGGAATAAGGATTTCATTAGTTTTCCCTAAATCAAACCATGATAAAACAAAGACAGTGGCAATGCAATGAATTTTAAAACTGCAGAAGTTACCCTCCCCGTACATGCATCCCTACTGCCTGCAACATGCTCAGGAAAAAATTAAGCAGCCCTTCTTCCCTCTTCCTGCTGCACCACAACTCTCCTCATTCACAATCATTATGTTCTGAAAGCAAAATCTGCTTTTGAGACACAGCATTTAACCAAGATGTTAACCGAAGAAAAATTTAAGGCAAAACCAGAAGTCTTCTTGATCACCCTTAAAATGTTTCCTTTTATTTTCATGAAGAATATATTTAATTTACCACTGCATACTGTCATGCTAGCAAGGCTATTGATCCTCAGAAATAGAGCATAGAGCACAGAGAGGATGTTACCATTCATTAATAATTTACTAACAATTCACATTTTCCATATGAAAGAAAGACTTTTAAATTCTCCATCCAAACCTGAGGTGGCATTGCACTGATAGCATCTGGCATGGCCACACATTGAACTTGTGACACAGCAAGCATCAAGCCTGCATTAAAATTTTAGGAAAAGCCTTGAGCACTTTCAGTGTATCTGCTAAATCATCCCACAACTCGTGCTGCAGCTCCATCCTTCTCCAGCCGAGGAGCAATTTACCACCCACTTCCCCCAGCACGAGCTCTGTTGTTCTGGCCAGCAAGCGTGCATAAGACACAGAGGTGATTTCCGTATTTCCTGGAGAAAGTATGTAAGTGATTAGCCCCATTTACCCTGGTGTGCCTGAATCAAAGCCAACCAGGCACAGAAGCGTGCAGGTCATTTTGAGTGCCCTGAGCATCCTCATAGTCTGAAAAACAATGTAGTCCTGAGGGCTTAAACCTGTATTACACAGGCAGTCGTTGACATAACCCATTTAGATCTAAACACCCTGTAGACTCACTCGGGTCTGCTCTCTCACCACTACAGCACTCCTCTGATCTGAAACCAAAGCCGTTTCTCCAGATGAGAACCTGATCCAGAAAGATCTGGAGCCAAAGGCATCCGCAGTTCAGACCTACCCAGATGGTGTCGTCTTGTCTGTACTGTTTCCAGTTGCGGCCGGTGTCGCTGAACATCAGCGTGTAGCTGGTTACCCAGTCTGAGCTCCCGTACCTGCCCTGGGTAGCGACCGCGACAATCTCCACCCTGTCTCCCAAATCAACCTGTAGCCACTGCTGCTCATTTGAGTCCAGCGGGGACCAGCCACCAGCTCCTGAAAGAGATTGGTTAAAGATAATTTAGATTACAATGACAACACAAGAAATTATACTTCAGAAAGAACCATGTTATTATTTCAGGTCATCACAGAGGAGTCTACTTCCTGAGCATACAGTTTGTTCATATTTTTGTATTAGGAAATATGCTACATGGGGTGTGCTTCCTTAAGGTTTTCTTAATTAACCTAAAGTTAAAAAGGGTTTTTTAATTTCTAAGAAATTTTAAGGAAATCTATTCTTTATCAGCAGGACAAATGTCAGTGAGGTTGGCCCATCCTCAGCCAAAAAAAAAAAAAAAAAAATCATATCTATTCCCTCCTCACAAGCTTGTGCAAATCTTGGAATGCTGATTTCTAACTCCTAATTTGCTTTGACATTTTCTTTTTTATTACATTTTGAAAGATGTATTTTTGCATTTTGAAATGCAAAAATATTAGTTATCTTGATTTGCACCCTATTAAGTATTTGAAAGAATGGTTTAATTACAGATTGTAAATGCACTTCAGATAATACGTTGTAAAGCTAGAGACCACTTGATTGAACAACTAAAAGGACTGCCTTCACGCTGGAAAGTAGCCTCTTCCTTACACAAATGCTTGTTAAGTGAACATATATTTTTATCTTAAACAAAAGAACAAACAACATCTATATAAGGACAAACGTGAGTTGCAAATTATCAATTTCCATGATCCACTTCTCCATTCTGGAATGGAGACTTCAGAAGTCATGATCACATGCAATCTGATAGCTTGTAACTCGTGTTTGTCCATTTTTTTTTTTTTTTTTTTTTTTTACACACCCTTAATTTATAGGCTATGTTTATTTTCTTTTAACTTGTTTCTGCTTGCAGACATTTGTTCTCCATATACAACAGCATTTACTTCAGCCTTACAAATAAGTGAACAATGCAGCTATGAAGAACACAGAAGCCATTAACAAAGTATCCAAAGCAGCAAATTTTCAGGCTGTCACTGCTTCTGCAACCCATCATCTTCTATGCTTTGCTAATATTAGTGAAGTTTACAAAAGCACTCCTGTGTCATTACAGTGAACAGAATCACATTGGGAAGGAAAGGGGGAAATACAGAGTTGAGAGTAAAGCATTAACAATTCTTCAAGTAAACTACAAGAATGATTCCAAATATGCGTTTCCAAAGAAAAAGCATCACTTAACTTTGGTTATAAGTAGCTGGGTTTACCTTAATATCTCAGTCTTATTAACTGATCTGTCTCAAAGCTGCTCCATGAATAGTTTATTGAAGTGAACTCAATTGAAAGATTAATAGATGTGGCTTATATCAAAGAAGTCAATTTCAATAACTTTGCCCTTTAAAAAAATTCTTGATTTTCCTGGACCACATTGGATTTGCCAAGTCACATTTGAAATGCCTTTGTCTAAGAATAGGTATTACATTTTTCATTATTTACAGTTCATTAAGCTAGGAGTTAGTCCCAGTTCCTGAAACAGAAGTGTGTTTATTCCATTGCTAGAATTGAGTATCATCCCTGCTCCCCTGGATGACTCAGTCTTCACTTCGCTACCAGAAATCTCTAGGGAAAACAGTTTGAAAGCAAACTAATGCATACGGTTTGGTAGCGCCATGCTTTATTTTTACCTTTTTCAGTCACAACAGAAGTCTTCATCATCATTGTGATTATTTTACCTGCCTTAAATAGAATACTCTCCCCTATGAGCATGTCATGAAAGACCTAACAAGAATATTAGGAATTTCATTACTCAGTTCTTCTCTGACTACTTCATATCTCTCTTTTAATGTCATACAGATATATAGCTTAGAAAAGACTGTAGTACTTCCTGCTAAAAATCCTAACAATGTTTCTTCCCCCCACACCTTTTCTTTTTTTTTAATTTTAAATGCCATATAAAGAATATTTCTGTCTGGCTTTTAAGATACAAACTATATCACTGTGTCCCAAGACAACAAGCTGCATATTCCTCCTATGCAGAATTGAGATTAATGTACGCAGGACCCAAAGAAAACCTTCCTTTGGATTGTAATATCCAATATCTGAAATAGACTCTGAAACATCATATTTGCTGCTTTGTTTACAGTTTTATTCCAGGAACTGGCAGGACACAGAAATTCAGTTCAGAAGTTCTGGCACGTCTGTCGCACAAAGTTGTTCCCTTCAACACTCCAAAGAGCTTATTCTAGATGTTTTCTGTAAATATTAAAAGAAAGGGGGGCACTTTCATCTTTCCTTCATTGTCTCTTCGATCAGTCTTTCTACAACATAAAAAGCAACAACTAGATGGAGGAAAATCTCTTACAACAAGTAATTTGTTTGATGTTTCCCATTTAAAAAAAAAAACAAAAAACCAACAAAAAAAGAATCTTTGCTTTTTCTGTTCTAGTTTATATAGAAAGTTCTTAAGCCAAGCTTTTTACCACAGGTACTTTCCAGTAGTTTGTGAAACACCATAACTAGCATCTACTCTATGTAGTTTATGCTCTCTCCCTTCTGCTGCTAGAAGTGGCAGAAAGGTGATATGCTTTCCACAAAAGTATTTTGCTTTACTATGCACTGCTATTTTCCAGTTTGAGCACGGCACAACAGGTTTATATTTTTGAAGCAAGTCAAACAAATGATACACACTGAATGGAAATTTGGGAGATCTGTGGTGAGTTTGAGCTCTCAAATCACAGATTACACGACATCTCTGAACTGCATATCTCTTCACACAAACACATTTGTTTGTCGGGAATGTCAGTCTAGATGTAGGCACTGCATGACACAGCAGTGACACCTGCTCATGGCATAACCTCTCCAGAAGCTCGTCTTGCAAGAGAGGTGTTATTGGTTACAGACTATGTCTTTGCAGAACAGCAGCTGTTTCATACACCTTTCCCATGGGAAAAAAACCCTTGTAATTCCCTCTCCCAAACCTTCCACCATTACCATTTCCACAAATGGACAGTAATTCTACTGACTTGTGAGAATGACAGTTAAAATCCCTGCAACAGCAAAGCTTCATTGGCTGCGTGACTGAGGGCAGAACTAAAGCTTTTCCCATCGGTCCTCCCTCACTTCTGTTAGCAAAGGATTAAGCAAACTCATAACTTCTGCCTACTTTTGTGGGTATCCCAAATCTTCACCAAATACTGCTGTGACTGCCAAAAATCAATAAATGTTCTTTTTCCTCTGTATTTGCTCTGTAATACAGAACAGGTGGCACAAGGGATACTGACATCTTTTTCCAGCACAATCTGTGTCTGCACATTTCTTTTATGCACATCATTCCTTATAGTGTGTCACACCCCACCCCATACATTTTTTAGTAAGTAGCAAAAAAGCACATCAAACATATAGCAATTCTTTTACAGTCATTTGTTCCTCTACCCACCAGTGGTGTTCACCCCGGGGAACATTTATCAGGGCAGGTCCAGGACAAGAGAAAAGAACATAGGATGCAAAAGCTCTAACAGGCAGCAACCAGGACTACTGAAGACACAATATTTACAGGACATCAACTCCTTTGAACAGATGCAAGCATAACCCTGACACCGTTTTCCTTCAGTTGGGCACAAGGAAATTGAAGAGGACTGCAAATCTTTTATTAATAGCGTGGCATAAACATAAACCAGACAAAATGTATCTCTGATTACACCCACCAGATCTGTACATTTGGTTTTAGGTAATCTGGAAAGTACTGATGTATGAAGATGCCACATTGCCTCTCTTACAAGAAAACAAGAGAGAGAGGATACTCAAAGTCAACACATGCTTGGCACTTTGTATGCTCCTCAGACATGATGTTGTAATTTCCCCATTCTGCCCACCAGGTTCCCATTGGCATTTATAGGATTCTGTGCATTGTGAAAAGGCTACACCATCATTCCTCACAGTTCACACATTTCACATTTTCTGTAGATATTTCAGGGGAGAGGTTCAACATGGTATGGAGAAAATGTCCTAGTGGAGAAACAGTACTACAGGAATAGGATACATTGCTCATATTCTCCATGGCAACAAATTATAATGCTAGAAATATGAGGAGAACAAAGATCAGATGGTTTCTCAGTTGGAGACCCATATGACTGCAAGAAATACGTTCAAATACTTTGTTTTCTTTTTCAGACCATTTGTACATTTTGCCATAATTATTCAAAAAATTGCACTTAAGCCCAGTGTTATGCAGTCAATGTTCCTTGATGTTCCACAGGGCTGCTCAGGATGCCCATACTTATTTGTAGTTTATTAATATGAAGCAAAGGGAATGCTTGTTTCCATCCCACAGTGCCTTAAAAACAGCTCAACTGGCTTTATATTGTGCTACAAACTCTTGGACTTCCTGCTGAAACTAAGTGCTTTCCTGCTGCAGAATTTTACTTTAATGCCCAGATCAAACACTTCCTGGACATAAAACAAATTCCTTTTGACATTATATATGTTTTATATTCCCATACATAATTGCCTATACTGACTACTCAGGCTGAGAGCTAATAGAGAGAACTGAAAAAGCTCAGTTGATACAGTCATATTGTAGTAATTTTCTTATTCTTTTTCATTATTTATTTACTGTAAAAAAAAAGTTGATTAATCCCTCTCATGGGTAAGTAATATATTTCATACCTCAGAAGCATATTTATCAGAATTATATTAACTGCTTTACTATTACCGGTAGAGATTTACCAGCATTTTAACTGAACGCTTTTAGCAGTTCAAAGCAGTACAAAGCTTTACTCACAGGTAGTTCGTGTGGGTTTTTTTTTAATGGCACATTTCACTGCTGCAGGCCTTTTTTTAAGCAACAGTCTTTTAGTTATTGTTAACTGTTCCTGAATCAACTTGATGAATTAGAACTTTCTATGGATGTAGGTTTGGATTGTGTTTTATAAATTCATCTTCACCTGTTGCATTCATATTTACATTAACAAATATGTTTATCTGGTTTTCTACATTGAGGAACTGTTACTTGCAGCACTGTCTTATCAATTACAAACAAAACTAAGCCAGCTCATCAAAACACTCCAACTTTATCAGAAAGCCATGGCACAGTCCTTGTTAGCAAATATTATTTCTTGTAAAGATATCTACTGTTTGCATTGAACTGCCAGCCAAAGAAAGTTCCTTCAGCCACCATCTACTACTGCACGCTCCTCCAACCCAAGATGAAGTACCTGTATGAGTTCTGTTGGCACTACATCTGTGCTTTTCTACAAAAGTAGAACAACAAAAGAATTAAGCAAGGTAGAATTTAGCTTCTAGATCCCTGTGTTGGACTTAACTCATCAGTCATCATGTAAGCCTTCAAAATATGAAATAAAAGTTGCTGAAACAACTTCCTTGCTTAGGGCCCAGTTTCAATACTCTGTTTTCCTGTTCCCATGATTTGTGCCAAAAGACAACGTGGACCTTACCAATGTGATACTGTATGTCTAAAAAACTAGAATACCTTACACCCCACTATATGACAAAACTACTCTAGCACCACTAAATAAGACCTATTTCATTTTCTGCCCTCAAATTGCAATAGTTTTCAATTTCTTTTAGATATTGTTAATATCACTTTAAAATATAGTACAACCAGAGCTCAATTTGCAATAATATTGACTTTGAATCTCTTCCTCTTTTCTGCAGATAAAATTAGTCATTAGAGCCGTTTGTAAAATCACATAAGCACATCTATTCACTGTCCTAGCCAGCACTTGGAGACAAAGGCAGAGCAAACTCAAATATCATGCTCAATGTTTACAACTTTCTGTACACTGAACAGCTACCATACCATCTTTTACTTGCTGAGGAACTCTGGTTCGGGAGTTCAAATATGATCCAGTAACTCCCATCTAACACTTCTCTAATGACTTAGCAACTCCTTATCATTTAGTGCCACACATCTAAGAGAGAGCTCTTTACTGTCTTTCCATAGATTCATCAAACAGTGTTTGATTAAAACAGACATTTCAGAGATTATGTTTAAGTAGGAAAATTCTCATTCATATTCTACTAGTATACTTTCTAGTGTTTCTGATAATGAAAATCATATGTAATCTGATAATAAAGGATTTTCCTCTTTTTGAGGCTCTAACCTGGGAATAAGATGGGAGCCAACAACCCAAATTTGCAACTGTCGTGGTTTAACCCCCGCCAGCAGAAAATAAATGCCACGCAGCCGCTCACCCCACGCCCCCACCAGTGGAATGAGGGGGAGAAGCGGGGAGGGTACAAGTAGGAAAGTTCCCGGGATGAGATAAGAACAGTTTAATAATTGAAATGAAACAGAAGTAGAACAGCAATAATAACAAATGGGAACAATAACAGAATATACAAAGCAGACGATGCACAGTGCAACTGCTCACCGACCGCCAACCGTGTGTCCCAAACTGGGACGAGCCTCCCCCCACACCTGGTTTTTATACTGAGCATGATGTCACAGGGTATAGAATCCCCCATTGGCCAGCTGGGCCCACCAGCCCGGCCCTGCTCCTGCCCAGCAACAGCCAAAGCTCAATGGGCCATTAACGCTCCTTTCATACCAAACCAAAACACAGCACAGCACATCCCCAAGCTATGGAGAGGAAAGTTAACCCTGTCCCAGCTGGAACCAGGACAGCAACGCAGTGTCGAATGATGTCCTAGATACTGCCAACTTCTCTTTTCTGATACCAAGTTTGATCCTAATAGTTTCACTTTGTGTGTGAACTCATTATCCGGGCCTCAAACATTCCTCATTGCAAATGTCTGCAAAGTTTTTTCATTCATTTTCACTATTTCTGTGAAGTTGTGTAATCATTGAATTCCATTGAATGACGCACGGAAACAAACTCTANCTTTAATATCTAGTAGCTACTAGCTTTAACAAGCACCTACATTTTAGAATAGGGTCTTCAACCCTAAAGATTATGGGAACTCTCTTCAAACGCAAAAAGACTATCTGAACTTCCTTTAGGATTTTTTTACAAGAGAAGTTTCACAGAAAGCTTCACATTCAATAGAATTTTTCTATAATAAAGGGAGGAATTGCTCCTAAATAGAGCTCTCTCAGAAGCATAAACTAACGGCTCTATTCAGCTTGGCTCTGAATGTACTGCATACAAACAACATTAAAAGTTATTCTTTGTAAATGTAATTAAAAATAATAGTTTAGGCATTTCATATTGCAACCTTACCATCTCGCCTGTTGAGCTTTGCAAAGCTGGGACTGTGAGTACTGAAGAGCTCAGAAGAACTGGTAAGGGCTGTTGAAGGTAAGGGAGATACCAATGCATCATCACAATTATCTAAAAAAAAAAAAAGCAAAAAACAAAACATACAGAGGTCATCACATGAGCAACAAATAATGTCAACGTGTGCTATTTCAAGGTAGTGTTTGTTCTACTTCATAGACAGAGACTGGAGAAAGAGCACACTTGTACTTGAATTCCCGTGCGAGACTGAAATCTACCCCCCAGAAGGACAGTCTGGTGGGATGGCAACTGGATGGGAGCTGTTGTTAAAACATCAAATACTTGAAAAGCTTGAAAATATTTTCCTTTCAGAGAATGCAATTTGATGATCTATCCTTCCTCCTTCATTTCTTCCCCAAGCTCACACACATATACAAATTAGTTTTGTTCACTGAAATGAGGAGTTCACTATGTCTTTCCCCTCTTACTTTCACATCCTCATCAGAGGACAGATGGGCTAGGCTAACACTCAAGTTGAATTTTTGAGCCCATAACATTTGAATAAGGATGGGATTAGGTAAAGTAAGTTTGCTCATTACAATGCTGTCACATACACACTCAAAAACACAGTGTGAGGTTTCAGTAGGGAATAATAATAATAATAAAACCCTCTCATTTTTAATTGAATCTCCCATGGAGCAAACATGGATCTAATTACTGGAGAAGTCCTGCAGGTTAGCAGGATCTCAGGCACCACAGCGTTCTCACACTCATAGAATAAATATACAATTTGCAAGGATTGTGGGGGGAAGTGAGGGAGTAGGGAATAATGCATTAATGCAAAATTGCTTCCTCTTTGCAAAAATATGCAAATTAGAGAAGATGAAAAAGAAGAGAAAATTATAACCCAGACATAGATGTGGGTAGGCCTTACAATGGAGTCCAAAAGAGGAATTCAGAAGAGGTTAAGTGACACGCTTCCTGCATCATCCCACAGTAATAAAGGCTTTTTAAGGTAAGATAACTGCCTCCTGTAGGTGTTTTTCTTCAAGTACAGAGGGCCTGGTTCATCAGCAAAGAGCTCCCGGGTTAGACCTCACTTATACATCTCTGCTGGACTGGATACAAGTTGTACAATGAGGGCAGGAGAGCTTGTGACCAGATGTGCAAGCCCTTGCCCGAACCACAATCCCTGAGCTTCGGAGGTAGTTTAACAAGGGCTTCACATAATCCCACAGACCTTTTCTCCACAGCTTGCTATTTAAATGTAGATATTTCAGGGTAAATCAGTGGCCTTGTAGCTTCCTCTTGGAGGCCTCTCTTGGAAATTAAAAGTATTTCATTTAAGTGGGACTTTTGTTGCCAAGATATAATTTTATTCATTATTAAAATACCAGCAAAGTTACAGATGGTGCTGAAGTTAAATTGTGTGCATCATTTTGATTGCAACTGTAAATCGTCTCTGTACTGGGATTTGAAGTTGAAAAGAATCACTGGTATTTATAGGCTAGATAAAATTCCTCTTAGCATTACCCACTTAATGGCATACTTTGTTTTAAAGGCGTAAACCATGCATTTTGTACCATGTCTCTAACTGGGCTCAGGAGTGACAACCCACGCCTTCCACTTCATCTGTTTTTCTCCTGCCTTCTGTAGCTACAATTCTCCTTTGCAAAGATGAGAAATAAATATTTGGATTTACTGTGGAAATTAATATTCCACCTTTACAGTCCAATGAGGTGTATGAGTATGGGAGAAGGAGGAGCTTCTGCGAGGGAAAAAAAATACACACAAAAGAAACAGGAGATGCAGTAGCATAGAGTATGGCTACAGATTTCGAAGAGATTGAGAGACGATTTCCATATCAAGAGTCCCTACACAAAGCATCTCACCAGGACTGCTACATAATAGTAGTAGGTTCTACTACCATGAATACCTCAGTGAGTGATTCTTGGAAAGATGAAGAGAAAAAAAGAGACAAAAAAATTTCTCTTTTTCCATAAAGAGAAATTCCTTCTTTTTCCTTTTTTTTTTTTCCCCCCTAGAGACTGGCTATACAGACATGCATAGCTGTTGAATTCCACCTGTTAGCTGAAAGGTGTGGCATATTTTTTGAGATATAAGACACTAGAGAAAGTACTTAACAACACAACAACATTCCTTTTTCTTTCCTTGCTGTACTGAGGAACAGAGCAATCACATTACACTTGGGCTTATGAAGCCAAAGTGTGAATTTCAAATAACGATCAATGCATCTCCAGTAAATTAATATACAGAAGCAATACTTGTTTCAAGAGGGTCAAAGAACGTCTGACAAAGCCAATTATCAACAAAAATTAGTTAAAGCAAAATAGCCTTATGCTTAAGGAATGAATATTCTCCAATTCTGGCTCTGTCATAGTCCATGTCGTTTCGGTAAGTCATAATGTCTGCCTCTACAAAATGAAGGTACCCTTAATTTTATCTTATACTATATGCTTTTCATTAGATCACAAGTCTTTTTTTTAGGACAGGAATGAGCTGTTGCCAACGAACAGCAAATCCATCACAGAAATCCATTGAATAAGAGGATAGTCTGACATCTCAACAATTACTGAAATCATTGTTATTTCTATGTGGAAAAGAAAAAAAGGCCACATCAAAAGCATATGGTGACTCAGCCTGTCAACATTTATATTCCAACGAACAAACCTGCAAAAGCATGTCATTGTCCAAAGCTGTGATTTATTCTCAGCAGGTGTAACAGTAAGAAACCCTGACAACTGCTACTTCCTACTCAGAATACAATGCTTCTTGTGCTTATTTGTCTTTTCCTTCCATGTTTGTGAGATCCTGCTAATTTAAGAGTGCTCTGATCTTTGACCTGAGATCATAAAGCTACAAACCTGACCCAGCAGGTAGAACAGGTTTTATATCTGAAGTTTGCCCTTTTGACATGTAACACACTTTAGTGGACAGACAGTATAAATCCCTTCAATCCCTGGCAGGGCAACATATCCAGAGATTGCCCTTCTGTACAGGAAAACACAGAAGAGTGATTTTGTCAGCACAGGGCAGTTTTTGTTATGTTATGAAAAACACAATCCAAGAACATAGAGGCCCTTCGCTATGGCCACACAGCAACACAAGCATCTTTCTTATCCTGGCCTACATAAGACTTGTTACTTGTGCATTTCAAACAAAGAAGTTGATATAGTCCAAAGATTAAGACTGTCTTTTACAGTTTCAGAAGTTTTAACAGGACTCACAAAAACATAAACTTGATGTCCTTCAGAAGTATCAGATATTGCTACAAGCATGCCCTATTCACCAGAGGTCATCACTGAAGGAGGAGTTAAGGACTCCATCAATTTAACCATGGGTTCAAAAAAACAGAACAGCATTTGCCTTAAAATATTATAATACATACAATCAAAACAATACTGAATTTGCAGAAAAATATGTTAATGTATATGCACTCATCAGCAAGGCTGCCAGGCTCATTATTAGAAGAAAACCACAAGAATGATGAGAAGCAGCTGGAGTGAGTTCAGTATAGGCATTCACCAACATAAAATTAAAATGCAGAGGGGGTAAGGCAGATTTTCTGCTGATGTAACTCAGTGTTAAGATTGTTCAGGAATTCATTGGTGAAGCAGTTTTCCAAGTTGTCTAAATACAGTTTTTTTAAATGGGAATGTAAATACCTGTTTCAGTGAGAATAAGGTTTATTGAAAAAATCAAAACAGGAGAGAAATAAAGAAAAGCTTTCTGCACAACAATAGTGGCAAATAGGTTATCATGCTGACTAGAACATGAAAACCAATTCGGGAGTGCTTTATCTGCAGGGGTGGGGTGTGTTGATCATCTCAGGTAACTAACACCATTGGGGAAAAAGAAATTCTTTTTCTAGTCCAATTTAGAAATAGAATAGCTTCAGCTATCTAAGTAGAACCATGCCACCTTCTACCACCTGACATTCAGCTCAATGAGACAGAAATATAGTTCTGACTACCTCTCCAAACTGGATGAGTCTTTCATACAGATTGACATCTATGCTATTCCCCACACCTTTAGTGACCTTCAAATTTAGCATGCTCGCAGCAACACTGCTGCAAACTTCAGTGGAGCATCTCAACACCAACTGCTTATCACCATCACAGCTGTGACCACAGAGACATAAGCTCAGACCCTTAAGCAAGGACTCCTATTACCTTACTCTGCCTTTGTGGAGGTGTGGTATGTTAGTAGGGGTACCTTAGAGAACAAAAACAAGAATCCTGTTGCCATGGTGGGTTTCCTTTTGAGGATTCACATGTGACCTTGATTTCCGTGAGTTCAGGGATGAATGTAAAAAGGAAAGTTAGGGGAAAATTAGCGTTTTTAAAGTTATTGTCTCCTTCTGCTTCCCCAGCACAGTACTACGGTTCACATAATCTCAGTTTCTTTGCAATGCTACAGTTCCGCAACACCTTGGAGCAAGACCCATGAGTATCTGCATCAGTGTGATGACCCATTCCCATTCTGCCTCTTTTTAAGCCGCCACTTCAGAAGGGCAATGAAGTTGGGCAACTTCCATCATGGAAGAAATTTGATCAGGCCTCAACTTTCTCATTCTCAAACAAGATTTTTCTGCTCTGGTTTTCCTATGGACCTCAGTGGAAAAGGGCTCATTTATACAGGCAGTCATTGCAAAGACTTTCAGACAACGCCATATCTTTGTCCGGCAAGGTTATTTTGTGCACATCTAAATTTACAGCCGCTATCTGTAAGCAAACAACAGAAGCAGATAGAAAGGTGTGGAATGTTGATGAATTTCACAGGCATACCCAGGTAACAATGCACAGTAATTTAAAAGCCGTCAATAACCAAGAGATTGTCCCTTGAATTTTCAAATCAATCATGGTCAAGTGAATTCAATTTTTATTTTTCCTTTGAATCTTTGGTGAACTCATGGATAAAACTGATTTAAAGGAAAAAAGTACACAGCATGGGGTTCACTAAATATTTTCTGTTTAGAAGAGAACCTCTTCAAATTGTGTAATATGCAGGATGGCATACTGAAAAGCAATTATAAAACTCAGAATTTCAGTGCATCCCATAAGGCTGAGAGAATGTTCAATTTGCAGGCTGTGAGCAAGGATTAACAGAGATGAAGGTGGTAGTAAGTGCCCATGTACCAATCCATTTAAATGTAATGTCATTTCAAGGGATGATAAGTAATCATTTCATGTCTCAATAACCTCCAACAAAAATGCTTTATTTAGCCCCAAAACACCAATTTTTAAGACTCTTCTATGCAAGTTAATGGTTTAGATAAGGGACCGGATTGAGAAAAGTTAAAAATTCCCATTCTTAAGCAGGGTGAATGCAGCTTTGATGTCAGTTTAAAGATGAAAATTTCTGCCAGACATTTCTTAGGGCAGCGTGTTCCCTCTTCATCAGTCACAGTGGCATTTTTAGTGCCACAGGAGAAAAGAAACCTATAGATCTGTTAGATCGAACATGTTGTCAAATAAGCAAGAGAGTTTATACACAAATGTTGAATTTTCTCTCTAACTAACCACAATTATTTTGGGAATCAGTATTGAGACCCTCATGTTATAGTTTTTGCTACAATCTTACGCTACATTAGGCTCCAATCCCATGCTCTGAACAAGATCCATGGCACTAAATGATCACGGACCTCAACATTCACATCACTACAGTTCTGGCCCATGACTTCAGACTCACTTCAGCATCTCTGTCATTGAATTTTCTTGTAAAGTGGAAGGTATTTCCTGACTCTCTGAGAAACTTTCACCACCCACTGACATTAAGCAAGTATAATGGAAGATCTTAGCAAATGTGAGGACATAGGACCACCCAGCAAGCAGTCAGAAGACCGGGGCACACCATAAGGATGATGGCAGCATCATCTTTCTCAGTGATGTCCTATCCATCACCCTCAAATACAGTCCTAGAGATGTTAGGAAGGATGAGCTTGTGGTCCAGATACTGAACTGGTAAAGATATTTTTAGTTACAAGTTCAGTCACAGACCATTCAGGATTTGAGCCTCGCTGAGCTCAGCTTTTCAAATTTATTATTTCCTGCCCTCATTAGTTAGGGCAGCAACAGTTTGAGGAAGAGATGTTTCTCACTCACGTAGAAAGCAAGGACGAGAGGACAGAGAGTAAGTACACAAGACAAGCTGAGGACCGTGGGTGAAAATGTAGAGTTAGTCAGGACCCACAGGGACTACCAAATACTGAATTTTATTTGCATGCACAAACAGTATCTTTCTCAGTCAATACTGAAGATGCTTTAGAGAACAGAATGTCCAAAAAGATTCATTATAAATGGATAATTCTTATAATCAATTAATAATGGATTCAGCATACATGTTCCCTTCATCCACATTGATGATGCTGTTTAATTCAGTATTCGGGAAAATCTGTATGAACCCAGGAATGTCTTTGACAATCCCAAAGAATGAAATTTTTTTCCTTAGTGGAAATCTTAGAAGCCAGCTAGGAGTGGTGGTGTCAAGGCCACACTTGTCATGCCTAGTTAGTGGCTTACTTCCCAGTCCTGTTCAAAATCAACTAGAAGTTTTATATGCAAAGATACAGACTTGATACAACATCTCCGCTTATTATCATGATAATTTGAACCCATCTGGTGTTTCCTGCATCAACGATTTTCAAAGAGAGAGATCACTGGTAGCTGTCCTGGATTTAACACAGAACACACAAGGACTGGAGGGTGGGGGAGAAAACTTTCATAACCTATGCAAGTACACTATAATAGAAAAAGAAGGGAAAAGGACATAACCAGAACATAGCAGGACTATTCACACTAGGGTTTTGCAAAATCTGTTCTGCAACAGGGTCACAAACATTAATAACAGAATTAAGAGATAAAATACACTAAGGACGGCAGTGCAGTATTTCTTTCACATGGGATTAAACAAAACCAGGCATTCTTCATTTTAAAAAATATAGTGAAAATTCAAGAAACTAAAAAAAACAAAGAGGGGAAATTCAACAAGATGGCAATTTCAATTTAAAGTATCGATTAATGTATCAGTTTAAAAGCCAGCAGAACTCTAGCAGTCAGCTACCTTTTATCTTGTCTAAAGAAGACATTTTTAACTCGACAAGGAAAAAACGTTCACCTTCTATCAGTAGTCCTCCTTGTGATGAACTTTGCATATGGAAAATAAAAAAGTCTTGATAAAAAAAAAAAAACAACAACAACAACAACAAAAAACCAAACCCATATGTTCCACTGCCCTCTGTCAAAAACAGTATACAAAACAGAACCATCTTTGCGAAGTTACTGTAAGGAGCCTTTGTAGATACAACTGTCAAACATGGAACAATTTGGGTAATAATTTGATAACTTTATTTTCAGATATGACAAACAGACAACTCCCCCAGGCTCCCTAATTGCTTGTCACTTTGTTTAGACAGATCCTACTCCTCCAATACTGAATGACTAGCTCAAATGCTTTCACATATAATTATGGCTCAATCCAGGCACGCTTCCTTAAAAACAAAGAAACTGTATATATTAGGGTAATCTTTTAAACACAGAGGAAAGCTCAGCTGTGTATTTTCTTACTCTCTTTAAACCCAATTCAGATCCTGCTTAGATTTCTTCTGGTTCACATCCCGCTTTAATACACAAACTCCCACAGGTTTTATCTCTTCAACAAAGCAATTAATAAAGCATGGTTCAAGCCATTAAAGGTTTATTTTATCCCCCTCTAAATCCCTTGAGGTAAATAGGAATTGATGTTTATTTTGAGCCTTTTGAAATCTGAATCATTTCTGCAAAGTCCTGCAGCCCTGAAACTAAAATCTAATTACCTGCAAGTGTTCGCACATATAAGTATACATTCAAACTCACTCCCCTATGTGGCAAGCTTTTTAAAGATCAAAGAGTTACCTCTAGCCTTGAGGCTCCTTGTTTGAAAATGCACGTTAACATTTAATGGTGTCACACTCCAAAGCCCTGCACATTGCTTTGAAAACATACCCCTCAACGGTGGAAGTAGCTTTCCTTGCTACTAGCGTTAATCAAAGGGAGCAGGAATATATCTTCAGAAGATCCATGGCAAAGGCCTCCACCCCAAGAAATGCAAAGCCCATTTGTCTCACAAGCAGTTATCTGCAGCATCCTAACTCAGTACATCAGCACAGTGAAAAGGTGTGAAAAATCTGTTCTCTTCAATTTTGCCCTGGAGGAGTCAACAACCAGCTCTTACTCCTTTTCTTGTTATTGAACAGAATCACTCATGAAACTCAGAACTGCAGAATGGTTGAGGTTGGGAGGGACCCCCGGAGGTCATCTTGTCCCTGCTAAAGCAGCATCCCCTTCTGCAGATTGCCCAGGACCATGTCCAGACTCATGTTGGCGCTGGTGAGGCTTTTCCTTAACCCTTAGGGGCAAAGAAGCAAGGTCCACTTTGTAGGTTCATTAAATCTATCCTATCTTAAAATAGAACATGCCATTCAGGAATAAAGAAGCTTTTCCGGTCTCCTGATGGGCTGTAGCCTGGAGAAACTCTATGAAAAGCTACCTTCTGTGTCCTACTAAGCTGAATGCAAATGGGAGAGCTTCAGATAAATTGATTCTCCAGGACAGAAGAAAATTTTAATATGATAAAAACATATCAAAATTTTTGTTTATATGATAATGCAGAGCATTAGACTAGAGAGATGTTGATAGGGAATTTGTCACGTGTTTTGGGGGAAGGTTGAGGCAGGCATTTTCTTCTCTTCAGCTGTATTCTTCCATTTGTTTTCCTATTTTCTTCGCGGGGGAGAGGGAATCAGTTCCAAATCAGCACGCTATGTAATTGCTTATATTTAGGTTTTTATTTGGGTAGGTTTGCTCATCAGAGATACATCTAAAATATGGAAAGATTCAGTAATATGCCTGAATAACAATGGGGGGGGGTGTGTGGGTGTGGGTGTGTCATTTGTTTTTTAACCTCCAGAACTTTCAAAATTGTGAAAAAAGAAAAGAAACATGTCAGAAAGTTAATTTTACAGCATATTTCTCTGTTACACTCATTTTTAATGAGTTACCCAAAAGATGCCAAGGTTGGACCACATATTATTAGAGACCATACAAGATATCACACTGGCTTTTGCTACATTTAAAATTGCTCCTTTAACCTAGCTTGGTAATAAAGAGAATAACAAGGGAAAGTGGTCAAGCCCCTCCCAGCAAACCCATGAAGCTCCAGAATGACCTGAGCAGTCCCTGTGACACACTCATCGCTGGAAGGTTAAGTGGATTTTGATGAAGCCATCAGCTTCAGCCACAAAGAGCTTGAGCCAATGCCAAATGAGGTCAAAGGGATTTTTTTCCCCTCCATTAGCTTCAATGGGCTCTGAATAAAACCCAGTGGGCTCAAGTGTGCCTACTAATTGTAAAGGAAATTAGAATCCCAGTAAATCATTCCAACTACGGACACTTGAAATCAGAATGACAAAGGGAAATTATATGATCCCTTGCATATCACTGTGTGAACCACCGAATTAATGTCAAAATCGTGACAATGTTGTCCCAGAATTTAGGAATACCACCTCAGGCAATGCGAACCAGCACCTAGTACACCAGATTAATTCCTATCCCCTTGAATTCCAGAGCAGCAATTCCTTATAAACCCAAGTGAATTTTTATGTACTCACATCAAAACCCCTAAATAGCCTCTTTTACTCTCAAAGGTAATCTACTTTTCACAAAAAGATTTCATGTCTATTGGTATAAAGCAGAGACTGATTCAAAAGCCACAAGACTATATATTTTATGAATAAAAAGTATCAAGTGAAAAAGGTTTATATGGCCATATATAATCTTATTTTTTAAATAAAGTTAGGCCAGTTTGCTAACCAAATTCACAGCACAGTGACAGACAAGTGGTTGCCAAAAGGAATTTCATATTGAACCATTCTTTAAATATTGGTTGCCAACATAATGCTACTTAGCAGTTATTTAGTTATTAACTAGAGGATGCCCACAGCATTTTGCCATTGCCCTGGCTAATGCTTAAGTATGATCAGAGTCACGTTATTTCACGTCCATTTCTTGTCTGCAGGAGTGTTTTGAGAACAAGTCCACATCCCTGTGACATTCACAGATACTCTCTGCAGGCAGTTGTCCTAGCAGGACTACGCACAGTAATGTCTGTGGGCAGCACACACGAAATCATGCCAAGCCTAGTTAAATGAACTGAAGCAAGCCCAAGCTTGTTTGTTATTCAAGTAACATACAGCAGTCCTAACTGAAGTAGGGACCATGCAGGGTAGGAAATGCATACAGCAAGAAACCACTTTGGAATGGTGCTTTATATAACTTAAAGCATGCCTTCCCTTTCTCTGGCAGAGCATGTTACTTTACCTCCCGCATTGCAAACATGGAAATGAGACAGGAGACAAGGTCACACAGAAGTTCTTCAGGGTAAGTGGGAACTGAACTGCCCTCTGGAGCCCCGCAACATCGAGCAGCTCTGCTCCCATTACTCCTTTTTGTTGTTCTCGTAAAGCCACAGAACAAGTCATTTGAAACTCATCAAATGCATGAAAAGTGCTAGAATTGAACCTGGGAAAAGGACAGGGAAACTAGAGGAGAAAATTAAAAATACAGGCATTAGGAGAGTTGAATAGGACAAATACAGTGAGAAGAGGACAAGCCAGAACAGTTATAATCTTCCACTTTTAAAAGAGCTCTGATCTGTTAGTATAGTATTTGAATGAAGCAAAATGGAGTTCTAAGAGGATGGTAGAGTAGAAGCTAATTTCGGTACATGTCTGGAGCTTAGGTTGATTAGGTCATTCACAGCCTGAAGCTTTCTGGCCATAATAAAGCCTTCTGGCCATAATAAAGCCTATTCCTGCTGTGCCTCACTTCTGTTTATTTGACTAGTTCTGTTCAAGGTCCAGATTTGGCAGAGCCTCTGTTCCCCCCAATGTGCATTTCATTTCCAACCATCTGCTGAAGGCTCAGAGCCTCCTCTCTGAAATTTGAAAGATTTAATGACAATTAGTTTGAAAATACTCTTTTTAATTTTATTAACAGATTGTAGAATCAAGAAAATTCACAGGGGAAAAATGTGTTAAATAGCACTGCCTTTCCCCATCACTAGACCTGCCTACCAAGTAGTACGTACAAGGCACATATAAGTAGTTGCAAAACACTTTGAATTCAGAGCTACTACATCAATCCTGTAAGAATAATCATGACGCTCAATTTGTGCTATCATATAGCTTGAATAAGACCTTGTGGAGATGCACTAAGCCATATGCAAGTTATTCAACAGAATCTTGTTATTTGGTGTCAAGTCCCCTATCGCTGGCCCAATCTGCCAGCTCCCAGCCCCCTCCCAAAATATCAAATTCAATAAATATTAGAGGAAAGCATGTTCTCACATCACTGGTCTAAGAAGTTCAAGTTGAATAAGACTTCATCTGGAAAGTTTCATTGCTGCACAATAGATGTACAATATGGGACAACTTCCCTACTTTAAATCATTTTTACTTTTTAAAAATCAAAGCCACTCATTAAGTTTCCTTGTTTCAAGATATCCATAATTTATGACATTTCCATATGAGTCAAATGCGTTTTGCTTTCATTTCCTGCAAACTGCATTTTTTTTAATACATATTGTCACTGCGCACACTCTCTTTCAGCTTCATAGTAATTCGTGTCACTGGCAGCCTTTAGAAACTTGACTCAAACTGTTAATGTAGTAAAACAAGGCAGACATGTAATTATGCCCTGAAAATAAAATCTTTTGTAAGCTTTAACAGCATCTCAGACATCAATTGGATTAGTTCCACCTGTCAAAACTACAGGTGATCAGGTATGTCTCAAGAATGCCTATCTACTTCAGAGTTCATGTCCAACTACTTACATTTCTTCCAAAGAAGAAATTACCTCTTTTGGTACATTATGAAGCCAAAATATTTTATTTTTTCCAATTGGTAGAGGCATCAGTTCTTTCCCTCTGCAAGCTTGTACCCAACTCTGCCTTACAGACCCAAGGGAGAGGTATAGCTCCAGTCTATGGCCAGATTTATTTACGACTCAGATTCCACTGTGTACTCCATCTGCCCAAATCCTGGTTCCGCACAGGACCATCCAGATCAGTGCAACTGAAGTCTGCTCCCAAAAATAGTTTCTCCATAAAAACCATACAGGCCAGGACTTCTGAGTTAGCACTTCAGAAAACTTGGTATACAAAAACAACCTTGAGTATTTTGGGAGGTCTGTTTACTTTCCAGTCCTCTGAATTATGTCATGTGGAAACCTTTAGTTTCAAGGGGCAGAGGATAGAAGTCAAAAGATGAGTCACCTGTGTTCAAACAAGGTACCTTTTCAGAAACAAGACACGAAGTCTTGCACTCACCCCCACTTCCCACGAGGAAGAATTTGTGCAGTGTCCCTTACTGAAAGCACAACTTTATTATTTTTGGAAGCACAGAGGGAGGAGGTTGGATTTTGGATCTAGTAGAAAAGTAATATCTAATAAGCCAAGCAACTGTAGTGTGAAAATATGACAGGTGCAAAATTAGCTTCTGTTTTTCCACGCCAACTAGAGTGTGCTTATTCGTTCATAATTAAGCTTTTCACACCTTACTTAGTCCAAACGGATTTCTGGCAATGTATACTATCATAACACTGCTCTTAATAAGAGAGACCTCAGTAAGGAAAAGTGCCTTTTGATCACACGGGTAGGGACTAGGTGTCCGAGTCCTGCTTTCATATTTTATATTACTTTTTAACCACTAGTAAACAGTTTTAGGTTTAACTTCTTCCTTTTACTAAGTAGCATTCCATAGCTCAACAAATACCCCATAAAAGTATAGGTAATTTGGACAAGTGGAAAAGTTTTATAATTTTAGAACTGTTTTTATTTTCAAAAACTAGTTCATTTCCAATCTTGCAAATCAGTCATTCTTTCCCAATACATTCCATAAATTTTTACAATCAATCTCAGTAACGTTTAGTTTTTAAAAAACCCAAATATAGTTACACTTTCCTATCAACTTGGCACGTGAAATAAGCTGAACTCATCTCTCTATAATTCAACAGACTGGGTATTGAGAAAACTCCGATCAACAACTAAGATGGAAAAGTATTGCAGTAAACTAGACGTATCCAACACTTGTTCTAACAAACTTCAATATATCTATCTGCATTCCCCTCCTTGGAGAAAAGACCTGAATATGTGTATATTTAAATCCCATGGATATTCTAGAAGGAATTTCCACTGGAGGAACATATTTTAAACAAATACTTCCATAGAAAAATATTTTCTGAATTTCTCATTTCAAGAACTTACACTGGAAATCTGAATTATTTTCACACAACTCTGTAATGAACCTGCCATTGACATGTTTAATGCAAGTAAAGGTTACATTTCTCATTTCATCATCTGACTAGAACCAACTACAGCCTAGAACCTATTTTTAGCTCAGACCTGGAGCAACCTGGCACTCCACAAACTGAAGTTTGATTTGTAAATATGACACATTTTTCTGTTTGTGAAACTTACCAAGCAATATTATTCGCATTGTTCTTACAAGTTCTCCAGGACTGGGCCACGTTTAACTCATACTAGTTTCTTATTACTTAACTTTTATACTTGAAGATGCTTGTTTCTGTTCTTGATGGCTATTAACATTTACAGTCAACAGTCTTCAACCCTTTTTCGCATTAAACCACAGCTCCCACCAACCTCTGGGACCCCAAGATCATTTACATCATGTTGTTCTGAAGCTCTTTATGGTCCAGCAACACCTCAGCATGCTCTCTAGTGAGACATGACAGCCTGCAGAGCAGGTCCTACCCAAGAGCTCCTTCCTCCCTTCTTCCCAAAGGATCAGGGAACAACTGGCTTCACACTGAAAGATTCTCAGACAAGCTGAAGCCTCCCCAAGCCCGACAAAAACCCCACCACTGCTGCTTCTGGCTCATCCCTTCCTCCCTTTTGGAAAGCAGCAGTGGAAACGCCTTGTGTGATGCTGTACAGCAAGGTACCTTTGCTGCCTGTGGGAATCAGCTATCAGTGGTGGAGGAGCCCATGACAACCACTTTTGGGACCTCCAGATGTGCTTCTACAATGTGACATTGCAGCGCAGTGAGAGACCTCTCCCTCCATGACAACATGCTCCAAGTCACTGTTCATTTTCTTTATCTTCTAGTCCTCTACTCTTTCTCTCCTTGGTTTTTGCTAGACTTGCCAGAAAATAGACCATCACATAACATCCAAAGTAATTTTGCCTTTAGGCTATTTCTTCATGATTTTGCAGATGATTTCATCAACAAAGGAAGAGAATCACAGGTCTTTGATTGCTGAACTAGATGCACCAAATGCTGTCACTGACTTTTTCCACCAAGATATTTCACTGCAGGCTTCATTTCATTACCGTTTCAAACAACATAAATGCAAATCCCAGAGGAGTCATTTACACTTGGGATTAGTCCCAGCAGGCTATTAGTTGTGGGTGGTATGGAAAGAAACTCCTAGTAATGCATCTCACACAGTATCATTCCATATCTAGATCTATACATTTCTGAGGCTTGAGGGGGCTGTTACATTACCTTATTTAACCTCTAGCATAATTCAGGCTCTGCAAATCTGCATAGCCATTCTTACACCAAACACAACAGGCTGTTGTCAGATAAAGTGCTAGAAAACTTATTTGAGGTTTGGGGATTTATTGGGTTTGGGGCTTTTGGGAGTTTGTTTGTTTGTTTGTTTTTAAATGAGTATAGGTGCTTTTTGTTTTTTAAAGAGAAATTACCAAAAAAGATACAAGAAAGAAGTTATAGTATTTTTTTAAAAAATGTATGAGGAACTTTTTTTTTTATGTGCAATCTTGTGCTTCCTTCCTGCACTGTGAATTACTGTAATCCAACCATTATTTTCATTTCTGAACATTTGCAGGGTCAGCACTGACTATATCCAGCTCCCCAAAGGCAATTCCGAAAATGTTCCTTCCTGCACTTTTCCTGCATAAGAACCTTAACAAAGGTGTTATTTAAAGAGCCCTCCAAGCCGCTGAATGGCATTGCTATGTAAATGAGCAAAAGTAAAGCTGTGCTG
>VZTQ01002137.1:326812-350646 GCA_013400755.1 Pelecanoides urinatrix
AAAAAAAAAAAAAAAAAAAAAAAAAAAAAAAAAAAAAAGAAAAAAAAAGAATGAAGCCACATAGCAGTTGATTTAGATTTGCACGCTGGGGTAGCTATTTTATTTCATATCTTTTAAAGAGAGTTTCATTGCACAACACAAAAACCCTCTCAGGTCCGAGCTGGAATTAAATGTACTTAATCACTGTCGACACAGCAGTGACTATTTCCATAGTGAACACTGAGTGGCGAAGTGGAGCTTCACACAGATAATGATAGCAATCAAAGCACACATGGACCACAAGCAGTGAGCTATTTCACTGGAGAACACGTTCAAGCGATTCATTGCTATAGAGAAGTAAATAAATTCGGGAACACATTTAGAGCTATTTAAAGGTGTTATAATCAACAGCTAATGCATTTTTTTAAATAAATAAAAGGTCCCAAAGTCCCAGAATGAATGATGCTTGTGAAATGCTGGTTGGACCCTCTTGAATCTGAAGTCTTTCATGACACAGCCCTAGGATCACTGGCTACAGCGGGGCTCCTAGGTCACTGGGCATAAAAGACAAAAATCAAAACCTGTGTAATAAAGTCTGTAGGGTGAATGATACAAAGGGTCATCATCCTCAGGAGTTTTTCTACAGGACCATTCTTCTTTGCTCATGTTGGAAAATATGTAGTGGGTACAGTAGAAAATAGAAGAGAAAGTCAAGTTCTACCCTCACCTTTGCCCAAGAGATCTTGTAGTTGGCTGAAAAAGTAGCAAGACAGTTTCTAACAGGTATCCCTATGTGGAGGGGTTAAAGCTTATACAAATTTGCCTGCTATCTGCAGAGAGGCTTAGCACCAAGATGAGCAAGCACTCATCTTGGGATTGAGAGGGCTGATCTTCATGTGTCAGCAAGGGGTTTCCTCAATTCAGAGCACGTAAAGGTAGTTTCTGCTCTCGCTCCCTCACTTTCCACTGACNCTCCTAAGAGCATCTGATACAATGTTTTTCTTTAGCTTTGCTACTTCCTTCCATTATTATTTTTTACCCACTTTTAGAAACAGAAATGTTTCAAAGGGCAATTACCCTGGTTAACATTTTTCTGAAAGTCTTTATTCTTCAAATATGACTGGGTGATAACCTCAGCAGAAAAAGCACTTTTACTGTGGTCATATATTGAAGAGACTACATTTATGTCAGAAAATACTTCTACAGAGCTGTGCACAGTGCCTTTTTATGGAATATCTCTTCTTTCAGTAAAAAGTAAGACCTATTGTTCCCAATACATCTCTGGGGCAACTCCAGTGTGGCTTTTGTATGTGCACTGCTTTAATTTATTCAGGTATTAAGTAGGAGAATAGAAAACCCAATTTCCTCACTGAAAGCAACTTATTTACTGTGAGTAACAAATAGAACCCTTCATCTTCATCAAATTCACCTGCATACCTTCACAATCAGCTTGTCATAATGAAGGCTGCCATTGACTGCTGATTTACCTCTGCCCACCAGATATTACTTATAAAAAAAAAAATAAACTGTTTCTTGGTAGTACTGAAAGTTATCATACATGCAGGAAATTGTGTCCTCTCTCTAACTCCAGCTAGCTTAAAGTGTATTTGCCACCACAGATATTTCTGCTAAAAAGTAACAGAGATCTCAATTATTTTAAAGCTTGTTTTAGCTTAAGACAAAACTGAACAAAGAGTTAAAGAGAAAACAAAAANTCAGGAGTTTTTCTACAGGACCATTCTTCTTTGCTCATGTTGGAAAATATGTAGTGGGTACAGTAGAAAATAGAAGAGAAAGTCAATTTCTACCCTCACCTTTGCCCAAGAGATCTTGTAGTTGGCTGAAAAAGTAGCAAGACAGTTTCTAACAGGTATCCCTATGTGGAGGGGTTAAAGCTTATACAAATTTGCCTGCTATCTGCAGAGAGGCTTAGCACCAAGATGAGCAAGCACTCATCTTGGGATTGAGAGGGCTGATCTTCATGTGTCAGCAAGGGGTTTCCTCAATTCAGAGCACGTAAAGGTAGTTTCTGCTCTCGCTCCCTCACTTTCCACTGACCAGCCTCTGATGCTGTCACCAGCTCATTGAAGAAATGCGAAGTAACATCATATTATATTAACTTTTGCTTGCAAGTATCAATGCTAGTTACAGCAAGATCCAGGCTTTAAGGGCTTAGTCCTGAAAACACTTTAAAGTGTCTTCAGCACCCTGGAGCTCTTCTCATCGAGCTGTTGCGCAAAGTAACAACAGAGATGACTTAATTAACTACTTAGGGACTTCACAGGGTGAAGGTGGGATACAGACCAGTGTCAGCTCTGATTTATCCCTATTTTCAGTCTCCTGTGTACAACGCATTAAGTTATTAATTGGTTGAACAGCATAGATAGAATGAGAGAAAAAATAAGGATATTATTAATTACTGTTATGGACTGCTTTAGCTTTAAAGATAGCTTTGGATACAAGAATTTTTTGTTTTTCTTACATCATCTTCCTTTCCAACTTAATTGCTGCAGAAATCCTTTTCATCAAAAGAGCTCAAAGCATGTGTTCTCTAGAAATCACAGTAGGAACAACAACAACAAAAAAGGTTACATTTTCATGTCTCTACCAAGATCTACCTGACCTGGGTGAAGATCTTAAAATGAATATTCTATAATATGCATGTCTGCAGGGAGGAAAGATGAGCACAGTCAGTCTGAGGTAAAGTACCAGCTACTGAGACCTAAAAATCAAATTTATCAAAGATGCACTAAAGTTCTGTTAATCCTCCAAAAGCCATGAAGGTTTTAGGAGGGTTTTAGTGAAAGAAAATTGGAGCACTCCTGCCTTCAGACAAATTAGGACAGAAAATCTTCTTCTCTGCTTAGTTGGTCTTAGATTAACATATTCAAAATAGTATCTTAACTTCTATTCTCACTCACTCCCAAGATCTGCAGAAAGTGGTGTTTCAAAACACGTTATATCATTTAAGCAAGTATTATAAGCACAAGCACACCTGAAAGTCAACTGATTTTATATTTTCATATTAGTAAAATTCTGTGCTAACCTTACAAGCCTGATACAGATTTAAAGTCATCTTTTAAGTGAGGACTAATAAATATGTATGGTATTCATAATCAGAAACACGGTTGTACTTTCTTCCAGATTGCAATTCACCTCTGCAGTGAGAAATATGACTCGGGGCTTTTAATTTCTTCTGTAAAACAATAAATTATGCAGAGGTAAACAAATCAGATGCCTGCAGCTTCTGGTCTCACTGTAGAAGGAAGACATTTTATCATGCTATTGTACAAGAATTGTATTGTATTATATTTCTGGTTTCTACCAGGACCTTGAATCATCCAAGCTGGATGAAATGAGCAAGTAACTCAATAACTATACAGTAAAGTGTATAGTTATTTCTTCTGAATATGTCTTTAAGTCATTTTAAATAATGATGCTGTTGTTCCTAATAAGAGTGTAGCTCGCATACAAAGTATCAATATACTTCCACATCTCCTTCAAAGACAAGCTGTGTTGCTGGGGACCCAGCTTGACATATTTCCATCCTCATCCCAATTACTTCAGCCAAAAGACTGACATGATATATTTAGGAAGGATTTATTTTTATTTAATGCTCAGCAAGCAAACAAAGACAAGTCCTGAACTATGAATGAGATAGTAGAGGATACTGCAAACGCATCATTAAGTTCAGCACAAAACTTCAAGTTGATAATACCAATGTTATCAAATTTTTTCTTCTTTGTATCTAATTCCCTTAAGGTATAATCCTAGTAAATGGAGGTTAAGATCACCTTTCTACATTTCTAGAGCTGTCTGGAAAATTTCTGTCACAATTTCCTGCTTATCAAAAACAATTTCTACAGAATCTTAGTCTTCCATGCAGTATGTTTTCTCTGATCAAAAATCAAAATGAAATCCGACTGTATCATTTAAACTCAAGCCAATTCTTTTGTCCATGTTTTCTTATTCAGCAGACTAAATTCAGAACTTAGAGAACTAAACTGGCCCTTTCTTTCTATCCAGCTTGCACTTAGTTATTTCTGTATAAATTGCATAAGTAAGGACTAAAAGACATGACCTCTAGTTTGCAATTGTAGGATTTGAGATTGTATCAAGAAGAGCCTTTTTCTTTCCAGATGAGCTTGTTAATTTTTCCCCATAATACACTTCTTATTAAACAGCAGAAGTACCTGGTCAGAGTCATCAGTTGGCTTTTTTCAAAATTGCCCCTGGGCTTTTGTGTAACTGAGCACAAATATGCCCTTCTATATTGAGATGGTGACATTGTCTGTTAGAGCATTATGGCCCCATGAGAGTTATAGATCATCCTAAAGAACATAATATTCTCAATACATTAGAAGTAGAAAACATTCAGTGAAATAATTAGGTCTGCCTTGGTCAAGGAAATGTCTAGTTGTGAAAAGGAAAGAAGACACAAAGGTAACTGAATTTTCCTTAACCTACAATAACCAACACCGGGCAAATATAGAGGACTTGACCCCACCTCAAATAGTTCTTGGGTATAAATATATTCATTATGTATGCACAGCTGCACAAAGTATATGGGGGTAAAGTAGATAGTTATACATTTTCATTCTTGTATTTATCACCAAATGCTATTTGTTACACAAAAGATTTATGAATATGACTTCAATTCACAGTATTGAACACCTATCTCACAGGTCTGTAATTTGAATGCTAGCAGGACTGCCAACCTATCTGTAGCAAGAATATGTATTTACAAGCAGCTACTGTTCACTTGCATCTCAACTGTAATGCAAGCCCACACACACTTTGCTCCAGTCTCCATAACTAGAATTAAATTCAGCTTTTATTATGCTATTCTGTAAAACAAAGGCATTTCTGTAACAGCAGAAAAAAATGAAAGCACCTGAACCCATAAGCATGTACCTGCATTCTGTTTTATGCAGCTGTTATTGTTCACGTATAACACACTGATGTACAAATTCCATAGACAATACACATATGGGGTTTTGTGGCAGATTCACATTGAAATGCACAACTTTGCCTGGCTGAGGATGAACGCTGAAAGCAGTGGCAAGACCAGAATTGAACCTGTCTGACGTTTTACATCAGCAAGTTTTGATGACAGCAGCACTGAGAAAAATTGTTCTTAATCAAATCTCAAGTGATACTCAGGAGGGGGGATGATGACAACTACATTATCAAGCTACTTCCTCAGCAAAAAGAAGCCCAAGATTCCTCTGACTAAGATAAGAATATGACACACTAAATTTAAATTTCTAGACCTATGGTAAATTTAAAGCTGGTAGGAGAGAGATTGGCTGCAGTGAAAATGAATTTCTCAGTATACTTAGAGAAAGAAATAAAAGGTAGTCAGAGCAGGACTAATTTTCGTCTCACAGAGCTTGTCCTGCTGACATTATTTCCACCTTCAGCCAGACATTCAGCCTCAAAGCTGAAGGACTATGAATAAAGTGGCAAAGATGTGTGAAAAAGAATAAAACCCTCAGCTAATCCACAACTATTAACAAGAAACAAACAAAAAAGCCACACAAGCCTATGAAATTTTACTTTAACTTCTTATAGACTGAAACAAAATGCTAAGTCGTCCTACAGGCATAATCTTATTTCTAATTGAAATATATGCAACTGTTACAGTGCACTGCATTATTAAATGTAACTCAGTAATACAATTTGCCTTAATGAGAACTGTGTAATAACCACAATGAAATATCGCATATGATGTTTTAATGAGGATTATGGCATGTTAATTTTAAACTGAACAATAGGGCGTGTAATGTAATCCATGCCCTGTGTACAGTTCAACAGCTGCTAACGTGTTGGACTGGTTTGTATTTGTGTCTGATATAGATAAATAATAGGCCAATTACAGAGCTGCTTAGTATACCTATTTATGGTGTCAACTACTTTTTTGAACACTGAAATGAAGTCATGAGGGCCCCATTCAACTCTTTCCTTGATCTTTTGTGCTTCTACAATGAGGACAAGGTTTACAGTCCTAGTGTTCTAGAATATTTCCCTCCCAGCGTAACTATCAGATGAAATACAGAAATTTTAAAAGTTTTGGGTTTGGTTTTCTTTTTTCCAAAAAAGATTAAAAAAAAAAAAAAAGAAACATTTTTCACATGGATAAATGCTTCCTCATATCCTTTTAATTCTAGAGGTCTAACTGTCTAAAACTAGACGTAGTAAGAGGAAAAAACAATTCCTCACAGTCCAATATGGGTGAAATTCAAGAGATGTTTTTCAACAGTTCTGCCCTTCCTTCCCCAGGAGTATAGAGCTTTCCAAGGTGGTATCCACAGACATGCCACCCAAACCCAGTAGGTTCGTTATGATTTTTTCCGATGCCAGTCTAAAGGTTTTTCTTTGGAAAGAAAATCTGAAGCTGTAGAGGACTTTTCCTCAGCTTAAAGTTTCAGGCAAAGAAAGTTGAATTTGCAAGAGAGAGAGAATTTAAAGTGAGAAATTAATTTACACGAGCAATTTTGAAAAAGCATAATGAGGCTGGTAAAAAGAATACCATTATGTTTCAGAGACTTGTTTTGGTTTATCAGGTTTTGGTGGTTTGGGGGTTTTTGTTTGTTTGTTTTTAATTAAAAAAAGTTTTTTATTGAAAGCTCTGACTGAGAGAAAAAAAAACCTTAATTAATACTTTCCATACCTAAGCAGCAGCTTCCAAACTGTTACCAGTAAAACATATGCTACCTACTCTCCTTCTTTCACCTCCCTCCCCAAAATTGCTTCCCTTCTCTGTTATTCTAAGAGGTCATAAATTGACACAGGATGTGCAACTTACCCCTTTTTTCTCCCACACTGCAAGCTGAAAACAATGAGCCAGACTGAAAAGAGGTTTCTACAGGGAACTGCACTGGAGATAGAAAGCCACCAGATTACCCACCTTGGAGCTACAAAGCTGCTGAGCTACCAGCTTCAGCCCAGCTAGGCAACCTCTCATTAAAAACTCCTAAGAACTCCCTAAATGCATCTGGGTTATGGATGGTGGACATGGTGCAAGATGGTTTTCTTTCATTCATGGAGTCCTTCTTCCATTCATGGAGTCCTACTTCCACTCAAGGTTCTTCCTGGTGTTCGGAGACATCAGGAGAGACGTTCTTGAGTTGACTAATCCTGTAGACCCTCCCCAGCTTCCCCAGGCACACTGTATTGCACCCAAGCACAACTCTGAACTTAATGGCTGTTTTGAATGATGTAGGATTAAATGAACAGGCCATAATGTAGTTAAACATGCCAGGAATGAACAATGCAGAATATGGGCGCCTACAGCTGTCAGGAATTAAAAAGGAAGGCTGCATGAATGTTTATTATTTGCATCAGCAGCTGGTTACTATAGAAGGGAAAAGCTAAGCTCCTTGGAAACATACTTGACTTCTTGTGCAAATATTGAGCAACTGTGTTACAGAAGTACAACCACTACTGATACAGTCAATGTGAGTGAGAACATGAGCATCCAACACAGCAGATTTTCTACTGCATAATTCAGAGGGCATGTGTTTTCTGTTAAAAATATATGAACAGAAAATAGAATTCAAGGGAACTAGTCCTTGTGGTTTCCCCTCAAACACACCTTTCAGCCTCGATACTTGCACGCACTGAACTCTACCACAACTTACTGGCAACACTAATAATCTAAGCTTTCCTTCACCACTTGACTTCCAGTTTCTGGAGCACCTGAATCTCCTTTGACAAGAACAGGGTAATAAGGAGCAAGTAAAATAGGAACCATCTTATCTTTATCCTTCCAGCCCTAAAGCTCCAGACTGACTGAACACCATATCCTCTCCACAAGCACCAGGCCTTTGGCAAAGAGACATCATCCAGGACTGGAAGGTGGAGAAGATGCACAGGCAGTTTACCCTTTTTAAGAGAAGCTTAATTTTAGTTGAAGCGTGTGCACAACATAGAAGACAATCACAAACAGGATACTGGAATCTTTTAAGTTTGGCAGAAGTTGTTTTCTCAATGCTGCTATATGACCAAGGAAGAAGTGTTTTCAAAAAGGTTTCATTTCATTTCATTTTGTAAGACATGCAACTCACTTATGTAACACTGGCAGAAGTTGTTATCGACGTATTAGGAAACCAAACTTTTTTCCCTCACTGACAACTCCCTAATAATTATAATGCAGTTCATTTATAAAAATAAACAGAAAAAGAACCTCTCCTTTCTCCGGATTTTGGGAAAAAAAACAAAACAAACAAAAAATGTAGAGACTATCACTAATCCAGCCAAAAATTCAAACTGGCTCAAAAACCATTTTGAAAATAAGAAGTTTAAAACACACACAGTGAGATAACAGTTGTATCAGCTTCTGAGACAGTCCAGAGAGAGTTCAACACACTAAAAGGAGTGATTTCCCCTCCATAGTAGTGGGAGATAGCAACTGGTTTTTAAGTATATTAAAATTTTGCATTTGCTCTTGAGGCATTGTCTTGCTAAAAGACAACAGTATAATATAAAGGTACAGTGATAACATAACCATGCTTCATCAAGGAAGAGAAGCATTGCAAATGTGATACATGTTCAAATGCTTTGGAATAAAGACCCACTAATTATAATTTAAGGAGCATAAAAATCTATTGAGAGTCAGCTACTATGATTCAAAATGCTTAAAAATGAACAACAATAAAATTCACTTAATATTTTTTGCAAGTCCTGTGTTGCACCCTCATTATTTTCAGAGTGTCTTACGCTACAGCATCAAGACACTAACTATAACAGTTTAGAATTAGAGAGTATTGTGCTTTGAGGATATCACAAGTGTTTTTCCTCTTTGTATCTCCTTTCATTTTGCAAGTTGATAATTCCATATCAGCGAGACAGGTTTTGATCCTGTCTCACCCTTTCTCAGACAAAGAAGCAACTGATTATATTCTCTGTAAATCTTTTGATGATTGTCCTTAAGCTTTCTTGGAATAGGATATTCTCAGTAAGTCACAAATGGAGCAAGGCTTTACTGTAGTACATCTTGTCTCATCAGCAGTCTTTGAGATTGAAGGAAATTAAATATGTGAAACACCAATAGGATATACTCAACAATTCACTGTGCTAGGGACCTGGCTTGCTGTAATAACCCAATCTGGAAGTAATAAATGCAAGTTATACTGTGACCAGATCTAAAGAAAACAACACACACACCCTCCACTGTAGCACAAAGAAGGTGCTGCACCACATGCTATGTATCTTTTAGTTTGGAAGATTAGCTGCTGATTTTCTTGTCCCATGTAGCCTAGATGGATTTGGGTGAAGAAACAAGCTTTTTGACTAGAATAAGCACTCTGCTCTATCAAGGAACAACAGATAAACACAATAACTACTAGTCTCTCTCAACAAGCAAGCATTAGAAGGGCTGCAAATTGTTTAAAGCAAAAGGTTCAAGAAGCAATAAATACTTAAGTGAGCAGTTGTGTTGGACACCGGAAACACGATAGATCTATCCCTTTCGAAACACTTCCTGATATCAACCTGCCCACCTGCTAGAGGAATAAAACGAGTTCTTTAAGCTTCCCCACTAAATGTGGAAGTTCTTGTTCTGACTTTACAGTCTGGATTCCTTTCATCCACTGCTTTAATAAACCATGTTTCAATGCCATCACATACAAGTTTCCACCAATTAGCTTGTCTGCATGCTTTGGGACCAAACTGCAGCTGCAAGAGATCAAAGACATGCATAAAACACTGCGAGATCTGGTGATGGTGCATCTATGACCCAGGCGTAGATCTGTATTACTGGAAACCCTACACATACCTCCTCCTCCAATTAGCACACATGGTCCTTCAGAAATATCTTACCTTGGGGCACCAATAAAAAACAATGAGCAATCCTACTGAAGCTAAAGGAGTTACAGCTAGCATAAGAATGATTTAGGTGAAAAATAAAGGGAGGGAAGGATTATTAGTAGCTACCTGATTCTTCATTTACCTAATTAAACAGCTTTAGAAGCCAGGGAGATATTTTTCTACATTTCCACCACAATGTGACTAGCTTCAATTGTCAAATTAGCTAGCAAGCACTGTTCTAACCAGCACTCAGTTTAGGTTCCAAGTGCAGCAACAACTACATAAATCAGTCATTACCCTGACTTCTCAGAAAAAACCTAACCTAATTACACTCTGACATTTCAGCTGAAAGAATAAGATGAAAAAGACAAAAGAAAAAAAAACCCAACAACTTATTTCATGGGCATCACTTCTTTTGTTCATTGTTCAATGACTTTCTACTGCAACAAACCAATTCAGATATTCCTTCCTCCCCAAAGTAGTCATTTATCTTTTAATCCTTGTGACTTCCCTTTTACTAATACTGCAAAAATTGTGTGCTACTTCACTCTCTACTAATGCAACTCACTTATTGCTTTACTAACTTTTTTTACAGCTGAGGCTTCCATAATTCACATCATTTCCACTCCCAGTTCCTTTTGCTAATAATAGGCATAATTTACCCTTTTTCTTGGGGCAGCAAGCAGAATATCTTCTTAGTTTGCCTCATTATTTTTGACACCCATCTTATTCAGTGGCATAAATTCTGCAATTCCATGCTCCTGCTGTTTTTTGTTTGCAGCACTATAAATTTGAAGCCTCTTTGGGCTGTGGTACTTGCACTGCAATCTCTGAAAAATTCATTTCAGAAAAAAAAAATCAAAAGAAAATGTAGACACATGGGCAAAGAAATACCTGCTGTTTGTCCAACTTGTTGCAAACATTCAAAAAGCCCTTAGCCCCCAAGTAATTAAGGAAGACAGCTTGAACAATTTAAATATTAAAAATGCATTTTATTATTTAAACATTTCATAAGAGGAACATAGAATCTCTGCAGCAGACAAAATTGAGGTACAGTCAGAATGCCAAATGCACAGTATGCTGTCAAAAAGAAATAGGATTTTCCTGTATTTGGTACAATATAAATTTACAAACCCTGAAGCACAAAGAGGGAAATTGCCTCGTGTTAACCTTAAGCACAGGGTTCTGGAACAAAGCTTTGGTCACAGCTTGTGAACTTCCTGCTTTGTAGCTATCACAAATTCACTGCCAGTGTTTACAGAGGTACCATTCAGTTCAAATCCAGAGACCAGCTAATAATTTTGCATTATTCTACAAAATGCGCAAATGCCTCCTCCCCACCTCAACATCCTCAGCTAAGCATTGGTATGCATTGCCCTGAGTGACCATGTTACTAATGTAGTAGCTCTGGAGAAAAGGCAGGGAGTTTGTTTTGGTTGGGTTTTTTTGTTTGTTTTGTTGGTTTTGGGTTTGTGGTTTGGTTTTTTTTTTAATAAGAGATGAGAAGAAAAAATGGAGGGCAAGACAGAGCCAGATGAGCATCTATCCTCCTTGATTCCCCCAGAGATTAATTTGCACACAAACTCCAACTGCCAATATATGATTAACGAACATAAACTTTTAGTGAGTGGGCAAAGCTACAGCACCAGGACAGATTCATTTGTGTCTTGAAACATGTGTGTTACTGAGGTTGTGCCTTACTCCTTGAGAGCTGATATGGTGGCATCATTCTCAAAATTCTACTGCCTTTATTCAGAACAGCAAGGGTAAAAAGTGGGAAAAGATAAAGATTATTTGCTCATGCTTTGACTTACATTTACAGTGAAAAAAGAGCAAACACAAAACACTAACACATTTTGGTTGTCTCAGCTCCCTCCTACACTGTGTTCGGGCTCCCACCTACAGCTGTCAGCCATGCCTGCAGAGCACATTTTGGTCAGTCACCATACCGACTTTAGCCCTGCTTTGGCTTCCCACACCTAAGTGGAACTGCCTCTGTTAGCAGGCCTCTTCGCAGATTCAGCTCAGACTTATACCTTTCCTATTGTTTAATAAGGGCCACAGTTTCCAAATTACTTAATTTCAAATATACTTTCCCTTACATCCCATAGAAGTGTCAGCTTTCCTTTCCTCCTCCTGAAAAAGGCTTTTAAAACTCCAGAGTTCTTTTGACCTTTTATTCTTTTGCAAATTAAGGCTGGTAACCTATTTGAGGCTGAAGACAAGAACATGGAAGTAACAGCTTTCCCCATTGCTTTCTGAGCACCAGAATGTCTTTATCTCTAGCTATTATATGCCATCTTGATTGGTTTTCACACAGATCCCATTAAAAGTTACAGTACTAAGCATTCATGCAGGATGTGCTTAATAAGATACCCATAGTTAGATGAACGTTATTTCCCTGACAGATCACTTCCAGATCCACACTGTTACTGTATATTATTCAGAGACCAACACTTCGCAGCAGCTGCACAAGCTCCACACACTTAATAATGTGCCTCCACACACAAGTCAGGTTCAAGCAGTTCAAAGTTAATTTTCCAGCAGAGACTGACTAAACAACCAGCTATTGAAGGACACTCCAAACACCATCCCACAACAGTGTTTGACCAAATGTCTGCCACTTGTGTCATCTTAGAGCTATCAGACTTCAGGTGTAAATCATCCCAGGATAACAGGGCATTTCCAAGATGCCGCAGGGTACCACAGGACTGCAATAAGAGACATAAAACACTTCCCAGCCAGTGGTTGCTGTCACCTGGGGCTTTTTCCTTCTCAAAACCACCACCTTTCCCACCAGGTAGCCCCACTCAGAAGGAAAGAAGCACAACACTGACCTTGTACAGGTTCAAGCCTCCTCCTGAAACTCTACATCAGCAGATTATTCCACTTTCTCACTGGTTTCTCAGTCTATGCCTCACTGCTGTATCTCAACAACTTCCTCTCCAAGGCTGCTCTCTCCAGAATTCCCCCTGAAACCTCTCCCACTCTAGAAGGTGAAACCCCTTTGCAGGTCTGGGTCTCTGCTGGCCATGCCCAGGTGTAAATGGCCACCTGGTCACAGCTGAGCAGGGGTAACGGGGTTACTCTTGCAATCCTGTCAGTATGGGCCAGACCACAAAGGCCTAGAGCACGTCCATTGTTATAAAGCAAGATTTCTAAGTTTTGCCCTGGTGTTTTGCAAGCACTTCCATTTCTCTGTTCCTTCAAAAAACTGCTATAGACTTTCTGAGCAGTATGGGGCAGCAACAAATAATTTAACTCCACTCCAACTTATTGTTTGAGGGGCACGTGGATGCATTTTCTCATGCAAAGTTTTACCTAGCCTTCAAGTTGTGAGCCAAGCATTACATTACAAACTACACCACTATCACAGGAATGGGCGGAATGGAAATATGAGCTCTTGGCCACCGCCTGGGTCCTTGAAAGTTTGACACCTCAGGAATTGAGTGAAGCAGTATGGGACTGTGAAGAAAACTTGTTAAGCAGTGTATCTTCCTAAAGCACTGGGCAATAACAGTATTAACAAGGCTCATTCCTCTTATGTCCCATATGATTCCAGCACGCGTTATCTGAAAATAAACTCCTGTGCTTTGGACTGCAGTGCAGCACTAGAGAGCAGCAGTCTGTATCTACTTTGCAGTGTCCTATTTGCAAGCCAGCATCTCAATTGCAAATTTAACATAGAATACCAACACTTCAAGAAGCTACTGTGCCACAGGAAGAGAACATAGAAATTTGGGTCATGCGGTGAACCTTTCTCCTTGGTCTCCATGTCTCTGCATACTGAGTGAGATTTTACAACAGTTGTCTTCATTGTTCCCCATCCAGCCATAATCCATTTTACTAGACTTTCCTTATTTCTGTACTATCACTTTGAGAAAAGACATTTACCCCTGGATTCAATCCAAAAACACACATAAGCATACTTGAACAGTGAAGGACACAAATGGTCCAATTGTAGTCAGTGAAATAGAGCATGCATCTAATTTTTTAGAATGCCAGCTGTCCAGCAAAATCCTGTCTTTTTCCTACTTATTTTATGAAATTTTAAAGCAAAATGAAAACTTTATTCCTTCTTGAAATTTTAAAATTTTATTATTCCATTCCAAATAAATATGACAAGAAAAGACCAAGCTTTTTGACAGAACAGGAAACATCAAACTTAGAGAAATGCAGAAATGCTGGCTTATTTTCTCTCCTCTACATCAAACTACACCACTCTGAGTTGTTGTGAGATTCTTTCTTTGTCACAGTTCTTCTCAGAGCCAAAATTCCTGTTCAGAGTTCATCTTTCATGATGCTCTGTTGGGATCAGAAAGGAGGGAAATAGTAGTACATCATGAGGAACATAACTGAGCCAGAAACCCTGATCCAAGTAAGAGAATAAGCACACCAAGAACCTGGAAAATCCAAATTTGTGATGCATCAAAGCATGTCCTATCTGAGTATTTAATAGATGTAAAGCATTTTGAACAAAATGCTTCACTTAGTGTTCCTGCAGAAAGAAAATTATAAAGATGAGCTTCTGGGAAACTTTACTTTCCATTGAAGAAAACTCTCAAACAAGGATATTTCAGTCTGAAAATATTTTGAATGTACAGAATATAAAAACCAGCACACAATGTAAAAAAGTCCATTCAGTCAATCTTCAAATAATGACAATGAGGTGAAGAGACAACCTGTCCTAACTGTCCGAGTAATGCACCTGAAACACATGTGCATTAATATATATGGGGGAAGAAATTTTCACACTCCTGTAGTGATCCATTTTGGCTGTGAAACATGGTGTTTGATTATTTAGAGAGGAAAATGATCATCTTCCAAACATGAGTTTGTTCCTTCAGCTCCACTGAAGCCAGTGCATGACTAACTATATATTTTAGTGTAAGAATATGTTATGTTCTTCTTGGTGACACTGATAGATACTTTCATAATATGTTAGAATGTGTACCTAATCATCTAGAGATAATGGAAATTATCATATGGCCTTTAACTCTTGTAAATTACTTTCTTGATAGGACAGAAAATAATCTTCCTGGTCATTTCTCCCTCACTATGTAATTTTGAATTTCGTGGATCTCCTTATTCCAGATCTGTTTCCTTTCCTCTCTACTTATTGCAGTGTCTCAAACTGATTTTACGTATGATAGCTAGGTAGGTCAAATATAGCTCTACTCATAGATTTGTCCATAAGTTCTAACAGCTACAAAGTTGTGTCTACTTTCTGATGATCAGCCTCTTTCAGAAGCTCCATCTTTGAGCTGACATAATATTATACAGATTCATATTTAATAAGACTATAAGAAGAATATAAACATCACTGAAATTTATAAACTAACATGTCTTTTTGGATCTTAACTGACAAGTCTGATTGCAAGTGGAATGAAACTACTCACTTCAGTAATCACTATAAAGAGATGTAACACAGTGTAAGGAAAAAAGATCAATTTTTTTTTTTTTTAGTTAGTTACTTCACTCAAAAAGATACTTTTTCTTAACTCACAGAGGGTCATTTCCATCAAAAATATAGAAGAAATGTAGCCATGCTGGATTAATTCTCAGTTGTGATATCCACTAAGAGAAAAACAAATAACTTTGGGGGGAAAAAAGCGAATACTCTGTTGACACACTGAAGAGCACAGCTGAAAGCACAAATGTGGTTCTGCTGGATCACCTGTGGTTCTGTTTGTTTCATGGATCAGGATAGTTGCAACTTTAAAAGGGAACTCCTGAATTTATAACTTAGGAAGTTCACTCGTAGTTAGGCAGTGGCAAAACTTCTATAGGAATAACATGTGGCAATTTCAGTTGGTTGTGCTTGGTTTAGAAATTGCACCTTCTTCGTGATTTTTGACACTATTTCTTACTGATAAGACCTGGATTACTGTTTCAAACTAACAATTTTCATAGTGTACAGTCATTCACATGGACTCTGTGCAATTATTTTCCTGGTGTGCATTTTGTACTGTTCCTCCCTCTGACGTTTTAAACTTCAAAACTTTCTAGTTTTTCAAATAAGGTCTGCATATTGCTAATTAATCTGACTTTATTAATAAATCTGAATTACAAAATGTATTTCATTTGATTGCTAGTCCTTATCTATAACTATAACATAGAGAGACTCTTCCCTGCTAAAAGTGCAATGGAAATTAAAGCAAATACACTGTTTTTTTTCCCATGACAGCAGAAAATATATATACAACAACTTGACAGGCAGTAATTGCTCTAAAGAAACACAAAAATAAGAGTCAGTTGAAATGAGTGGTATTTACATGGACAAGATGTTTATTTTTACATTGAATTATTTGCTATACGCAGTTATGTGAAATGGATCCAATTTAAATTCCCTAAATGAAGTCAACCCACACATAACATACTGTTCAAGATCATGGTGGATTTTCCACTGAACAAACCACGAATATAGCAATACCATCTTAATTATGTTGCTGTAGGACATGAAAATATCAAAAGGATAAATTTAATCCTTACAATACAGCTTGAATAATTGTGTTCAGGAAAGAGGAAATGAGATTAGGGAAGAAAGGAAACTCCCACACTAAAGACACTTGTTGCCAGTCCTTTGTTTATCTCAAAGTTACACATATAATTGCCTGAAATGTGCATGACCCCAAAAAACCTGAAATGATGCATAGGATGTATTAATTATGAGATTCCAACATAGGAGGAAACACAGGTCAAAACTGAGAATGACTCTGAAAAAGAATCTACCCTGGATTGCTCAAGCCATCAGTGTCTTTGGACATCCCAACAGCACAGCCTTTCTCATGATCTGAACCAGCCCTAAACTAGACAGCAGGAAGCAGGAGTTTTGGGGTCTTAAAAACACAAACATCTAATAGATAATTATCTGAGTGAAGAGGAGACATATATTTCTTAAGATACTTTCTTCCATTCTCCGACTGGTTTATTTCTTTATTGATAGCATTCGTAGGATCAACTTGTTGCCTTTTGCTATATTTAAGTCAGAAAACTATATGAGCTGCAAAGGAGTACCAAGAGGCAACTAAGAAAATAAAAAGGGAAGAAAGGCAACACAAAGCACATAGTCCTGTGCTTTGTTGAAGTAGGTTTGCAGTTCCACGTCTACAGTCGAAATCCAACAGCCAATACAGAAGCCCTAGAATACACTTGTCTATTTACAGCTAGAGCAGTATGAGAGAAGGGATTTGGGACATCTTGCATGGATGTTCTTCAATGAACCATTTGCTGTCGATTCCAGATGTAGCTGCTTCGGACACCTACTCCATAACATCAAAATGACTGAAGAGAGGTAGTTACAGATATAAAAGACCTGAATGATAGAGAAGCGATATTTGGCATTGTTTGAGCTCTCCTTTTGTCTTTGAGCAAAAAGCAAAACCCATGAGATTATTAATAACAGGTGGTAAGACCCCTCAAAGGCCCTCCATATAGGTAAGTATACAACCAATCTGAGGAGGGACTTCTCTAGAGGCTAGCAGAATAGATCCTATCCCACTATTGTCTGAGCATGTAGTTAATTTACTGTGTATTTACACAGTGGTTTTCTCAATCAAATTGCTATATACACAGTATATCCTGAAAGCCACTCAGAAGTCTAATGGTGTCAGGTGTGGCTACGTTTTACTGTCTTCACACTGAATGTCTCATTTGCAAAATTTAGTAAATATAATCACAACTTTCCAACTAAGTGAGCTTGCTCTGAACCTAAAGATGAACATAACTGGAACAGAAGTTAATCTCTGTATCTTCCCAAAACTCACCTCTACTGAACTGTCATGAGTCTGTCTTAAAAATATACCATCTATTCTTCCTAGGAACAGTAATTTGCATTAATACAGTTAAAACCAAACAAGTTCCTACTGAAGCAAATAGGGTAGGTTGTGTCACTACAAACCTAGGAAAAAAAATTAAAACAGATGCTCAATGCATTGCTACTTTTCACATTTAATAGACTGAGTGTTGGCACAACAGTATCTGGTAGTAGGTTTGTTAATTACAGGTGATGTGAAGTTTTTAAGAATTCATTAGAAAAGAATTACAGTTATCACACAACAATTTGAATGTGCAGGTTCCTCAAAAATAAGCTGAAGTCAAACATTCACCAAGGCAGGGTCATATTTATTGCTTGGTTACAGCAAAACACTATAAAGGACCTATTCATTGGATGGGAATTCCTTGTGCAGGGGTACCAGGGCTGTGCTTCAAAGCATGTTCCTCAGGATAACCTGAGGACACCTATTACTTCTCAGAGATAAACAATCCTATGACATTTGGCCAGGGTGGTGATTATGGTCATTTTTTTTCTTGTATATGATCTTTTTATATTTTTAAAACATATGACTAAGAGACAACCATTCATATATCAAAAACCTCTAGGAGTTCAATTGAAAAAACCAAGTTCTCCAGGATTATGTATTTTACTTACTGGGTTCGTTTCTTATGCTGTAGACAAATAACCTCTTCTAAGTCTCATTGGCTGAAGATGTCATTTGTCCCCCCAGCCTGTCACCACTTGCCATCTGGACGTTACCTCTCCCATACCAGGCAAAAAGGATCTTGCACTTCCCCTGTTCTCTGCTCTGGATCCAGTCAATTGGTCCTGCTCCAAGCAGCTCAGTGAGCCCGGACAGGTTGTCCCAATGTGGTGAAGGAAAAGCTCTCACAAATCCCTCCAGCAGCACAACTGTGAGAAAGGCAGCGTCTGGCACAAGGGCTCATTAAAAAAAAAAAAGGTGCTGAGGTCTCCAGCTGGCACTGCTGTTTACCTTATGAATGCCTGTTCAGTGCATTAGATGGTAATGAAGAAGTGAAAAAACTGATAGGAGGTTATGTGTGAGTAATAACTGAGATTCTGCTGGCTCTGCCCCTCCTTTTTTGCAAGGGTCAAGGCAATTCATCCATTTCTTCCTGTATAAAAATGAGATTAACAACATTTATTAATTTACCTTAGAGTTATGGAAATGATTAGTTAATATCCGTGTGGTAATGTGAATATGTCAAATGGGCAATAACGGCTAAGTATGCTTCCCACCTCCATCAAGAGGCAGCTCACACCCACCTGTAATATATGAAGTATGTATTTAACATTTTAAAGCTTCCTTCATAAATCACTCCCATTTGTCCTGAGGAATCCAGATGGATTCTTGAAAAGCCCTTACTGGCAGACAAGCAGGAATTCTAGATTTTCATGAATTTTTCTGCTGTCATAATACAGTTTGAGAGGAAGGAAGAAAATAACCTATCATTTTTTGGGCTATAACCACAAAATTCATCATACTGAAGATAGTTTTTTCCTCCTGTATGTCTCATTTCACTTGGGAAGGTTTGTTTTTTTTTCCCGAGACTCAAAAAGAAAGAGGGAGAAATTCAACTCAAATTCTGTCTTGTGTAAAATATCTGTGAAGTTGTGTAAAGTCAACCTTTATCTACATGCCATCATTATAGGATTTATTTTATGGCTAACGAGCTAATAAATAAATTAAAAAAATGCAGTATCCTTCCATCTCATGGAAGGTTCCTATATATTGTTCCAAAACTACTTTTGCATTTATGAAACCATTATTACTAGCCACAGCCTAAGTGCAATTAATGTAAATGCCATGACGATTCTACCCATATATTTTCCACAACTTAATTAGGATGGTGAGAGTTTTAATAGCTCTGCACCTCTTTCCCCTAAATGAAGAAAATCTCATTGTCCTTGTAATTCTTACTTTCATTACAACAGCAGCATGAGAGATGGATTAGGTCCCTAATGAGCCTTTCGAATGAACAGCCCCATGAACTTGCTGAGGCATTGTAGTGAGAGATGCACATTAGTTAGGCTTTGGCCTTTACAAATTAGCAAAAACTCAACATGAAATTTTTCCCCCCTTTGTTTTCCCATTACGTTTTGAAATGCAGGATGTTGAGAAAGTGGGAGAAAATAGTCCCGAGAGCAACTGTATCAAAGCATGGCATCCATTATGATCGGTGTCTCTAATGTCCTTTTTTCCCTTTGTGTTTTAAGACTACTGGATCAAAAATTTTAAATCTCATTAAGCTAAAAATATGCATTAAGTATCTTCTTGCCATTGCATTTTATTTATTTATTCTTAAAGATAAATTTCCTCATATAGCTGCAAAAGCAAAGGCTAAGAGTAGGGCTGGGAACATGCTGGGTTTTATATTAATGAGAACTTTTGCCCATGTTAGTAGTTCATGTTGGGGCAGAACCTTTAATTCACATTGGAAATCTGCAGAATTTTATTTGTATGATTTAATGTCTGTCAATCTAACTACAATGCAATGGGGGACATCAGGTGCAGAATGAAGAAATTCTGTTTTCTTGACCTTAAAAGCAAGCCACTGGAAAGATCAGCCATTGAAGTGACCTTGAAGTAAGAGTTTGTCTTACAGTGTAACCTGTGAAATCTTAACAACCCAGTGTTTTCCCCTATACACTTCATTGGGTGAATTTCACTTAATCACAACACATTCAATGCCTCTATCTCCTACCTAAAGCCCAAAGTCTGACCTAAAACTTCTAAATTCTAATAGTGCTTTAGCTTTTCTCTAATACTGAGGAAAACTATGTACAGTACGTCTGACTACACCTGTTCATATTATTATGAATATCCATATTTTATTTTTTACATTCATACTAAAGGAGATGTGTGAATAAAAAATAGGTATGAACAGAGGTAAAGACATGGGGAATGTACCTGAAAATAAAAGCCAGCATATATTCCAACAGGAGAAACCCTTTTCTACTTCTCTGATCATTCCTTGGTGTATGCAATGTTCAACACCCATTAGCAGCAAAGCTGCTTAAAAGAAATTTTTTACCTGGAAATAATTTCTGCAGCTAGAAAGAACAAGCTTCACCTTGGCAGAGAAGACAAGCTGACAAGGGTTTTCCTGGGGCACTGCTGATGCTGATTTTCATGATGCGTGAACTTTTCCACAAGGAAATTACCAGGAGGCAGCATGACAGCCACCAGCCGGGCCAGACCCCCACGCCCCTAGCCCTTCGTTTGCAATTTCTGTCCCCTCTGCGCTGGTCTCTACAGACAAGGGCAGAGCCTATCTTCAGAAGTTCAATCCTGACTGAAAGATGTAGCAGCAGGATGAAACACATAGGAATTCGAAGGAGGATTACGACAAACATGCAAAGACGTAGGCCCATGAGGCTTTTAAATCCATGCAAGGTCAGTCTCCATGCACAGCCTTGGCAAAGCTACTCCGACAGGATCCCACCATGGCAAGACGAGAGGTGCACCTGGCGGCATGCTGCCTCTTCTCCCTGAAGTACCTCTACAACCCTAAATGGACTTCCAAACTGAAAAACTTTTTGTTTGCAGATGAATTAGAACAAAGAACTTTTTAAAGTAAAGAAAACTTAGAGATCGTGGCTAACAAATCTCCTCATGTTTCCACAGTGTCCTAAACGGACATGTTATTTCCTTAGGCCTGTTGTCAGTCCAGCACATAACTAAAACCTTAGCAACCTCTGTGTTACAAACATTTTTTCACTGTCTTCTTTAGAAGAAGCCTGAATTCCCATTAGGGCATGGCTGTGTGTCTGGTAACTGCTCTTCTAGTGACCTGTGATATTTGCAGATATATGACTGTGTTTCCCTGGCAGGTTCTCCACCTGCTCGTCCCTCTCCTTCCCTTTGCTCCAGCCGGCCCAGCTGTGCTGCAGGGAAGAGCCAAGCCCTCTCCATCCTCCTCCAAAGTGCAGAGTCAGGACAACAAGTAGCCTTTAACACCGCTGTCAAGCCATACTTTACAGATCATGAGAATATCATCCATATTGCTCCTTCCAGATTTGAAAGTTCATTGCTTTTAGGCAACACAGTAGGATTTGAAAAAGTCCTAACAATGAACATGATTTAAAGTGGCATCGAAAATGAAAGATGAAATGATACAACTGCTGGCAGCTGTTTCAAAATTATTTCCAAGCAGCAAGCCTGTATCAGGAGAACCAGGTTTTAATCAGGGAAAAATAATTTTCTATGGGGGAAAGATTTCAAAAATGTAATTACCACACTATCCATTTACCCTGATAAAGGCTTCCCAAGCGATAAGATACAACCTGGCAAGAAGACCTCATTTTTTCCTGAGCTTGAGATTATGTCTAAATGTGGAATTTAATGTCTAAAGAGGTGCTTTACTGAGCTCTCTGAATAGGAGATTGGTGTCCTGTTGCCCTCTGAAAAGGAGACAGTGTATTGCAGAACAATGGCACTTACTCCGTATCAGGGCATGAAGAGTAATGTGAGGGGGGAAACACTGTGCTGAAGACAGTATTTAAAAAGCGCTTCTTATCTCAACAAAATGAAGGGTTTTATCTCACATACATTGTAATCAAGTCTGCAGGAACCTTGCCTTTAATTTAAAAATAGTTACAAGAATTAAAAGTAAAAAAAAAAAGAAAAAAGCTGCATTCATATGATTTCAGTCATCTAAAAAGGTTCCTTAAACAGGGCATCTGTCTAAGTTTTGGTAATTAGATAAATGTCAGTTCTCATCCACATTTCTTCAGTACTATAACTTGTCAGAGCGAATACTGCTAGCCAGACATCTAACAAGAAAGACGCAAACACAAGGTCTTTTCTTGAAGACCCTCTTCAAACAAAGCAGAAAAGGAAGCAATTCTTCACATCTACTGGGTCATCGATTCTAAAATTCAGACCCAAATATTTATTTTCATAATAACATGTATTTGTGTGTGCACTCAGAGAGCACCATGAAGCTGCTCTGTTCAGCTGTGCAGAGAGGTTCAGTCCCCTCAAGAGAAGGGCAAGGCAGGGCAGGGTTCCTGACAACAGCCACACCAGCCTGCTAGACCCCAGGATACCTCCTGCGCCCCGCGTGGCAACCAAGTGCCAAATAACACGGCACAGGGAAAAACCAAACGCCAAATCCCTGCCAAGTCTCCCTTCCAGGCAAACACCTGTGGCCAGACCCCATCCCTCTTCCACATAAAAGCAAAGCCAACAGAAATCATACAGGAATCGCAGCTCTGTTTTGACTGGGATATTTAATGATGTAAAATGAAACCGATTTGCAGTATTTCTAATGCATCACAGTTTAATTAGTAAGATCATCTCTCTGAGAAAGCTTTTATCAATCATATTTTAATTAATTCAGTTTATAGCTGTCTAAATATGGGTGCTTCATGAGTTCATGTATTAGTCATGAATGAAGTGTATGTTTGTACAGGGGGAGGAAACATCACCAGGAAATAGTAAACTGTGTTAGAAGGCTGGATCAGTACTTGAGATGTATTCAGGGAGGAGGTTGTAAAGGCTGCTCCTTTTTCTGCATTTATTTTTCCTCTGTGGATTGCATGAAAACTTGCAAGGTGAGATAAGATTTTTCTAACTGGCTGCTCACATACTGATTTTGAATCTGGAAAGTGCTAGACCTCTCTTTCTTCATATAGCTCATTGCCAGAGATTTTCTCATGTATATATATTCTGAAATGCATGGAAGCTCAGAAAAGTGCAGAGTGCCTTTCTGAATCCACACAGCCTCCACAGTGCTGACAACAGTAAAACCAAATAGTTTCCTTTGGCAGCAAACCTAAACAGATATAAACTGGAAGATATCCAGGAAAGTATTAGTAGCACCAAAGTACAGCTCTGATGGAATCATTCTTCTGATCCTAGAAATGCTTTTGAACCTGCTGTTCATTGCATTTCTCATCTGCTCTATCAATATAGGAGCAATTAAAAAAAAAAAACAACCAAACTTGTTTTGTCAAAGGTGAGTGCATTCCTTCTAGGTATCATTTACCAGCAGTCCTGGTTAACGGGGGAGGTCCCAGACGACTGGAGGCTCGCCAATGTGACACCCATCTACAAGAAGGGCCAGAAGGAGGATCCGGGGAACTACAGGCTGGTCAGCCTGACCTCGGTGCCGGGGAAGATTATGGAAAGGTTCATCTTGAGGGCGCTCACGAGCCACGTCCGGGACAACCAGGGGATCAGGCCCAGCCAGCACGGGTTCATGGAAGGCAGGTCCTGCTTGACCAACCTGATCTCCTTCTA